>JAUMGZ010116103.1:0-17433 GCA_032359645.1 Pododesmus macrochisma
CAAGTAAAATAGGGATCAAAGTAAAGGGGTGCAAAGAGGAAGGATGGGCAAGTAAAATAGGGATCAAAGTAAAGGGGTGCAAAGAGGAAGGATGGGCAAGTAAAATAGGGATCAAAGTAAAGGGGATCAAAGAGGAAGGGTGGGCAAGTAAAATAGGGATCAAAGTAAAGGGGTGCAAAGAGGAAGGGTGGGCAAGTAAAATAGGGATCAAAGTAAAGGACTGCAAAGAGGAAGGATGGGCAAGTAAAATAGGGATCAAAGTAAAGGGGATCAAAGGTTACATGTTGAACTATTGTATCTTTCTACAAGTTCCGCGTTTCTCTGCATTTGTGATGAATTGGGAATAAAAAGTCGCCATTCTTTTTATGGCCTGTCACAATAGTTTCAAGGATTACTTGAAGACAACTATTGTGTGCATTTCAGTTTGTGTATTTGTGTGTGAGATTGAATAAGCATTCATTGAGCGTGTACCCCTCCAAAACACAATAGGCTCAAGTTTGACAGCTGGGGCATTCCTATACATTTAAATCAACTAGTCTCTGCCTCAGACCTTGCACGTTTTTCTCACTACAATGTTTGGAGCTTGTGAGCTCAGCCTGCCTGGTAGCCAGCTGGTGACTGAAGACCCATGTGACATGGCGACTGCATGCTGCACACGTCAGTAATAACACAAACCATGCCACAACACAGCTGTCTTAAAATATCTACCCATATACCGGTCTCTTTGTTTGCACTTCACACGACCCTTATTTCTTTCTCGTTTTTTGCAAGTCAATGTTGCGTAGCACTCTGAATTTGTAACGATTTGCATCAAGCAACAAAGTGCTATAATGAATTTCCAATTTATTGCCTTTACTTACCAATATAATTTTACTTGTTCTATAGGTAAAATATTTATAGCCATTGCAATGAATAAAGAGTATTAGAATATTAGGCTTATGTGAATACAATGTTTAATGTATGAAGTGTGTAACATTATAGGGAAAGACACGGGCATAAGCCGCGACGGTAACATCTGTCTTTAAAGATACGTTTTAATTGAGACCACGCTGTAAGAAAGGATGTTTAGATTAAGATGCACGGAAATTTTGAAAATAAAATGTCTGGCAATAATTACATTATGAACAACAGCATAGGGGACTGATTTTATCCTTGATCGCTACCAGAACTGACCCCAAAAAGCATCTATAGGCGACCTCATATATCCTTCCCAAAGCCAGCATACTTAAATGTTAAATTGTAAAAAGCATAAACGAAAATGTATACATTGATATTAATGGATATCTTAATTTTGGGGAATGATGGAGCCAAAGGCTGATAAGTTCAAGCATTGTTTGTCGTATTTTTTTTTTTTTTTTTGTTTTTTTTTTGTTATCATCTTTATTTAATCACGTTTACTAGGAAACTAATTTCTAATTTTTTCTTCTCCATTTTAGCTGTCTGTAAAGCAGGCTGTCACCCGAATAATGGCGTCTGCGACAAGCCCGACGAATGCAAGTAAGTACCTATAGCAGGCTGTAATAACAGGGCATTTCCACAAACTAGTATTGTGGCCATCTGTTTATCAAAATGCTAAGATTCTGTATAATTATGCGATCCCCAGCTACTATAAAACGTTATTTAACTTCCTAAATATTCGCTGTGATACGTTGTAGGCCTGGTTGACTTGTCCAAAGTTTGACACGTGTACTTGGGGTATACGGGAATGCCTGTGAAATTAAAAGCTCATACTACATGTGCGTTGTATGCATCACGCGCAAACGACAACAGGCACGTGCTATAGCTTTTAAATTTTACTTACTTATCTCATATAACTGATATACAGGAGCCGTTTTTTTGCTGGGTCATGATGCACGCCACACGGGATTTTACCAAACATCCAACGTTAAAAGCCTTTAAATGTTCTACTCTATTTTCCCATGTCAAAAACGCTACTGCTGATAAAATTCAGAAAAAATGTGCGGCATGAGGGATTATACAAATTAGGCCTGTCAGATCGATAGAATATACCTGGTAGACACCGGTTCAATATTTAATGTGGAGGGAATCTCTTGACACATGATACAAATAGTTTTCCAGCTTGTCTTCTTGTGATGTCATATTTGAATGACGTATGTGTATTGTGCACGCAAAGTGCCACGAGGGGAACAACCTGATAATGATGTTTGGTACGAGAATAAACATGTATCCACAATAAAAAACCTCCTCGTTTGTGACATAATTCTAGATTTTTCGATTTCCAAGTGTGTCAGGATAATATGTTTCTATTACACACTTACAAATGTTTTGCCCTAATGAAAAGTATGTTTACAATTATGAATGGAATTAGCATTTAAAAGGGACTTTCCATAACGTGATCATATTCTTAGTTTTGCGTAATTGCATTTTGGATGTAATCCAAGGTGTGCATAGTGTTTTCCTCGTGAACAATTATCTTGCATATCTAGTACAGCACATATCTAGATCAAGGCTCAGCAGCTTCATATTACATGTTGTGTGCTGTGCACAAATATTTACTGTCAGAGTTTTACTCTAAAATTACAAATAGTAGAAGGGTCGTGTCATCTTGTGCTATAAACATATCTAATAGTATATATATGTAAACATCAAACTGTATTCAAAGATATTAACGTAGATTTCCTAAAAACATACGTCATTTTCATTCGTAAAGTGGTAGTGTAATTGTCCCATAGCAAAAGTTTTCAATGCGTTTATGAAGTCCCCACTGCCTTTGTATTTATGTTGTATTATTATATTATTTTCATAGTTGTCGGATGGGTTACAGTGGAGTTCTGTGTGACCAGTGCTTGACCTATCCTGGCTGTGACCATGGTACCTGCACAACGAAATTTGAGTGCAAATGTGACGAAGGATGGGGAGGCTTATTTTGCAATCAAGGTATGTCCGACTTAATTTACAACAAGATATTGTTAAACTAAAACCTTTGAAAATTTTATTCTAAGACTGCGTTGGATGTGTCTTTGAAACGTTGACATATGACATTCACCTATGACAATTTTAAGATGTCTGAAATATTTTCTCTAATATGAAACTCAAAAATGAATGTTCTGGAAAACTAATGTTTGTTTTACTGCTGTCAAAATATCCTTTATTATATGACCTTTAACTTACACGAATGTTCTTTTTCAGATTTGAACTATTGTACTCACCATTCTCCATGCCAGAATGGAGGAATATGCAAGAATACTGGCCGGGGCCTCTACACTTGTTCGTGTCCAATCGAATACACAGGTACAAACTGTGAAATAGAAGTTGACGACTGTGAACGACAACCTTGCACAAATGGTGGCACCTGCCAGGTAACTTAGCAACACATATTCATTTAATTCTACAATAAATGCCATATATGGAGATACAAACAACGAGGAAGAAAATTCCCAAAACATTTTAGTATCCTTTAATTATTGAGTGTTTTAGATAGATCGCTTTCAACTTAGATATACATACTGTTCATTAATAAAGGTTTATGTTCTGTTTAGGAAGATAATAATTATGATATTTTCTTTTTTTTTGTAATAGAACTCTGGCAATGGTTTCAAGTGCAAATGTCCAGAAGGTTACACAGGACGACGATGTGAAACTGTAGCGGTGTCTTGTGAAAATTCACCCTGTCAGAATAATGCAATCTGTGAAAACAAAAACAAGTCATACGTTTGTCACTGTCCGGCAGGTTATACAGGATACAACTGTGAGGCTGAAATCAACGAATGCTTTACCAACCCATGTAAACATGGTAAGTTCAATCTCTATTAATAGAAGGAAAAATCAGTAAAAAGGAACTATGGTTTTTCAAATTGAAATTCATTGTAAATACTAGATGTTTTGTCTATTTGTTTATTTTTCCTTCAAGCAAAAGCTGGTGAGAATTTAAGCCATGCAATGTCAATTAAATTGTTGCCCTTCCAGCACTGAGCAGTCGCACACCTTAGATACACCATGCACTGGGATTTCAATCGTTTTGTACAATCAACGCAAAACACAGATTCAATCAAATGCTGTTTGTCAATGTTTGATTTTGTTCTCCATTCCAATTACTGGCACACTTCACTGAAGCATCCGCTTATTGCTTACAACGTGTGAACAAACGGAACCCCAATGTAGCATACAGACAACATCAATACTAATAGGAAAATATCAATAATAATCTTTGAAAGTGCTGAAAACTGTTAATAGGTTGTACATGGATAACTCGATACGCATCAATAATGAATACTATGTAGTGATAGCAGACAAAATTGTTTGACAAGTCTCTCGTTTCAATGCTTGGTCATTATCCGTACTATTGGTACATAGTGGTGCCAGCTTAACGGCATAATTGGCAGAATGCACCATTGCAAGGAAGCATTAATTTATGACAGGGTGTTTATCCGTCGTTTGTTATTGGGAATTCAAATGGTTTCAAATCTTGGCGTGGGAAAATGTCTGAGGGAAAATACAAAAGTACATTAATATATGTTTTTGTCTTTGCAACGGGTCAGCTTTCAATATGCAAGGTGGCCGAAAGTTAACTAGCTGTACTTAGTTTCTAAGGAGACAAATGAGTTGGATATGTCTATCTGTGTACCCCTATTGCTAATCATGCCTGCAAAGGAATCTGTAAGACCAAGTGCACTTTGATAACTGCACACTGAGTGCACGTTACATATAATGCAATCTTAAGCTACATAGACATGCAACTCAGGTTAATGTTAAGATATCATGAAATCACATTGCTATGTCTTCATGTGTCTTTGTTGTTAGTTGACAGTATTTGTTGAGTTCAAGCTGTTGCCGTTTATCCGTGGAATAAGTGCCTTTGTCATGCATACCTATGAGCTATAGTATCCTTGTTACACGGATCACTAGATTCTTTGCCTTAAAGCGGCCATTTCTTAGTTTGCAACACGTGTGATGTTTATTGTATTATTGCAGTGAACATGACCCTAAAATAGTTTGTTACTTCAAAACGGGTGGGTGTTTACGAATACATTTTGTATATTGCTTGATATTCGGCATGATTGGGGTAGTTTTTGTTTGATCATAAAACCTCGTTTGAAGTATAAATTACGTCCGAGTTGTCCATTGCAATAATATGGTCATTTAAACTTGTTCATTGTAGCACTATTACATATTTGTTACCTCCTTTTGAAAGTATTTAGTTATGATTAAAATTTGGCAAATCTATGTTGCCTCATTTGATTGCCATCAGTGTTTTATGTCTGAAATTTAGCTATTTTTGGGTGACTTTTAATTCAATCACTGGTCTGGCTCAACAGTGGTTGTTGGGTTAATGTGTTTACAGCTAAATGTCTCCCGGTTGTATTGCAACTGTATTGACGGTTCCATATTGACACAACACTCGTTCTAGAAAGCAACATATGTTACATCTTCCATCGGTTGCTCCGAGCCTTTCTCTAGCAAATTTCACTGCACAACGATATTTATGCACGACTTGTAAGCCACATTAGAAATCCTAGTTTGACATATATATTTCAAAGTGTTTGTGCGTGCGTACATGCGTGCGTGCGTGCTGATTCAAAACAAAAATAGATTTTGTGATAGAATTGTGATCTTTCAATCAACAATCAATATGATATAATTGTACATAAAGCATAGAGTGGATCCAGGTAGCTAATCTTAAACACATGTGGATGTATTAATATCATAATTAAAAGTTTCTGGAGGGGAAATGATATGGCATTGCTGAAAATCAATATATATCGGGCTAATGGCTACATACTCGCAGTTCCCAGTCAGAATTACTTTATCAACTCCCTGCCTTGTTGACCTTATAAATCTACACACAATTTTGAATTCAAGTGGAACTATTGATTCATTCATAATGAGATATATTTTGAAAGTTTAATATTAACTGGTATGCATGTAAACACTTGTATTAAATCACACATATATAGACCAAATCGTTTAAGGTCAATAATACATTTGTTTCTGTATTTTCAACAGAAGGACGATGCATTGACGAATTAAATGGATATCGATGTGAATGCAGAATCGGTTTCGAAGGTACCCATTGTGAGAACGATGTTTATGACTGTACTTTGAGTACCTGTCTCAACGGCGGGAAATGCATCGACAAGGTCAACAGCTTTGAGTGTCAATGTAAACCTGGCTTCTTTGGCTCGCTATGCCAAGACAACCCCAATGATTGTGAAGCACAACCTTGTAAAAATGGTGGATCATGTGTGGACCTTGCCAACGATTTTAGATGTGATTGTCCTTCAGGATTTAGCGGAAAAGATTGCAGCATTTATAAAAATGAATGTCAAAGTCAACCATGTAAAAACGGCGGCACTTGCAAAAAGTTGAATGATGACTTTGAATGCACATGTTTAACAGGGTTTTATGGCAAAGACTGTTCCACTCAGCCTGCAGTAACTGATTCACCACAAACTGGTACTGACAACAGTGACAACAATGACGTCATTACTATGACGCAATTAGTGCTAATTGTGTGCCTTGGTGTGGGAATTCCACTGTTATTGCTGATTATTGTGGCGATATTCTTACTATTACGAAGAAGAAATTCTGTGCCTCACGAAAGGGATACACGAGCAAAGGAGAAGGAACAAAACATACAAAATAGTATAAATAATAAATTAGAATCCGCCATCTTTACTACTAGTCCGCATACAAGTTCTTCAACCTCAAATGTGGTATCGAATGTTAAATTAACAAATGAAGAAAATGACTTCAATACATTTAAACCTGGAAAACAGTTATTAGAAAAAGCTACAAACAAAAACTTTCTGTACAAAGACTTAAACACACAAAGGGAACATTTTTCAAAGACTCCTCCACCACCTGTTCCACCTCCCCCTCCTAAAAAAGACATTAACAAATATAGTGACACATATGATACAGCCTATTCTCAAGGGAGTTCAGCTGTAAATGATATCAGGTAAGACATTTTGACATATTTTCTTAATTTGTTGATAATTTAAAAAGTGCACCTTATACCTGGTCATTAGTATTAAGTACCATTAACCTCTTGTGGGAATGACCCAGACAAAAACCTCGGCACAGTAAGACGTTCACATTTAAGTGCAGAAAAACCATCTGTAAATATCAAACCTACTTTTCTCAAGTAAATATACACCTTTGCTGAAGACGGAGCCGTTCTATCAGCACTAATGATGTACCTATATGAATCATTAGTGTAGTAAAGCATTTACTAGGCCTAGCTGTGCAAACGTCTTGTAAAATACAGATATCAATATACAAGTAGAAAGAGGTGACGGCAAGTCATACTTATATAGTCAAGAAATATAGATCAATTGTTGATACATTGGTGACATTAAGTTGTGAGTAATTAATAAATGTCATGGTGTTAATGGACTCTTTTCTTATTTTTCAGTTGTTATAATCCTACAGATATCCATATCATTGGGGCACAGCCCCGGACATTTAATAAAAAGGAAACAAATAGACATTCTGGTGTGTTAGTGCTAGATCCACACACGCATCGACAGTCATACTACAGTTCTGATGATGTGTTAGCAACGGAAGTATAGCATACAGACCACGTGACTAGTGACGTCAATATATACTGTTATTATGATATATGAAATTTAACTTATTGAAAAGTGACATTGTTATAATAAATTATTACACATTTCCAATCCAATGGATACAACTTATTCCTTGCTGTAACGTGTATTTTTGGAGTTTATTTAAAGTGCCTTTGTTTTGTACCGTGAAGTGTAGCAAGCAATCTTTGTGAGGACAATGAATCATCGCCCCATCACACAAAATGAAAAATTCGGATTTAATAACTGTGTATTCGCTACGTCCACTACACAAGAGAGAATTCCAAGAGACTTAACATAGAGGGGACTGTCTCCAGAAAGAGGATACGATTCAGTGACACTAGTGTTTTTATCGATATGCAAAATGCTAATGTGAATAACGTTATTTATGTGTCAAGTGTGCTTTGTAAGCTTCTAGGTGGATGTACATACATTTAACAAGTTTATATCCATGCCATCTGTTGCACGTCATCGCTCTTGTTTACGATGCTATTAGCACTACGTAAAGTCGCTTAGGACATTAAACACAAGGTGACGAATCTAAGACTGTTTGGATTATAACATGAACCCATTATTTATTAAAGCTTTTCGTACTGAATATTGAAACGGTTTATAATGAATTTTTAAGGCACACGAACATTGTGATAATATGTTAATCCATCCATTTAAAGTTTTATTTATTGAATTCTGTAGCAAAGAGTTTGATTGGCTCATTATTATTGCATTGACTGCAGAACTGCAGTGTATATGACCTTCTTATGCCAACTGGTAACGACCAGTAGCTACGAAGCCTTGCGTTTGTTGTTATGTGAGGCGCATGCTTAATTGTTAACATTGTTTTGAATGACACATGCTTGTTTTGTTGAGAGTTGTGTGACTGTGTGCATGACTTATAGTGAAAACGATGAAGGTGTTTGTTTTTAAATGTGAGTGCGATTATTTATATAAATTTATATTAAAGCCTGTAAAACGGCAAACAATAAGCAGTATTTTGAATTTTTAGCAGCCAACCAAATGTTCAAAGCTAAAGACATATAGGGCATATCAGAAACGATTGATACTGATTTAACTCATGTTGTTAATCTTTTGATACTGTAGACGCACAAAGCACACGAGCAAATGTTCAATATAATTTAATTGATGATTATTAATAATGAATAAGTATTGTAATAATGGACAAGATTAACTACAGCAACATTTTTATGGTGCATACACCAAGACGCATACATTCAACAGAAGACAGGTTTTGGTATTTTTCTCTCTTTATTCCACGTTGCTGCCGGTGTTAAATACAGTGAAAACTGTTATAATTAAAAAAACAACATCAAAAGAGTACGATTTTCAAGTAACATGGGAACCAAAGGCGCTCATTAATATTTTGATATCTTTTTTATAATCATGAACAAATTTGTCCTCTAAAAGTGGCATCGTCTCGTGATATTTTGCACGTGATTTTGCCCGTCATCAGACGACAGGTTTTCTTCCATCATTCCAAATGTTTTTGTACTAGACGAGCAAAGCTCGCCTTTCAGTTTTTTTTCTTCATAAATTTGCAATTTTTCATCAGGTGCGTCTCCAAATTACATATCACACATTCTCATGAATATTACGCCATTATTTCTATCATACATACATTAGACGTCCATAAAATTAATAAGTCCGTGTCGCTTCATCTCTCATGCTCTGATCTGGTCACCTGCTTGCTTTGTTCGTCAGAAAATTGTTCTTCCACTTTCGATAATCTAAATACAATATTAAAATAAAATTCCAACTTAAGCATAGAATATACCTTAGATTAGGCTCCAATTGTAATTAATAAATTATCTATAGTAAGCTTATTCCGTCATTTGATTCAACCAACAATGTTCGTTGGCATGCTAGAGTGTACGTCCGTTTAATTAAGTAATTTAAACTGTCCAGTGGGGATATTTCTGAACTAGATATTACATTTTAGATAAGAATTGAAATACTATTAGTTAATGGCTCATCAGGGAAGGATGACTTTCTGACGGATGAAATGCAGCAAAGTTTGCAAGCATGTAATGACATCATATGTTGTTGTACTTGTTTATATATTTACTGTGATGATTTGTACATATGATGTATATTTATAGAAATGAAATTTGGTTGTATATATCTGTTGAGATGGTCATTATTATTACATTTCGTGTTTCACTTGAAAATCATGAATGAAATAAAAGGTCACAACTGACTTATTTTTCAAAATAATCACGTATTCTTGTTTTATGTGTTTATTGCTAACAATAGTAAGTGTTCCATTTTATCTTGGGCGTCCACTGATGACCGTTGTGGATTGCTGGACTCTGATTCTTTGATGAGATAGAGGTACGTTAAGTGTGCAAGTTATATTTTTCAACCATTTTGTCATGCGTACCACATGGAGCCTGACATCACAAATATATACTTTTGCATGTCGCGTTGGCATATGTTGTCATTTACGTAGTGTATTCTCCAATACCAATGAGTTTTGTACTCGATTTTCTTCTGGTGGTTGGTTTTGAATTTCCAGTAGTTAATTCTTTTGTACATATTGTGTGTTGGAAGCTATAGCATCTCCGTATGCGTCATTTTGGTCTCGGGGGATGGCTTGGGTGTCCAGATATGACCCGATCTCACTACACCATACAAGGTCGTAGCCTGGGGGAAACCGGTAGGGGGATACCTTCATTGCCGCACATAGATTTGCTGGAAGTTTTGCCATTAGAAATAAGAAAAGGTAAAAATCTTCTCTATGGTATTACCCCCTGTCCACCACAGGCTACGGCCCTGTCATGTGCAACATCATTGCGGATTAAACCAAGAGAAAACTTCTCTTTCTTTACATGTTGACGTTTTCATTTAACGTAAAACATGCAGTATACTAAGTGGCAAGAAAACTATCAATTTGAAATAATTATAATCATCTTACGCCATCAAAAAGTTTGAAGTAGCCACAAAAAGCATTCTAAAATGAATGCAAAGAGCACATCAAAACCAAAGACAATGCAAAAGTAGACAGAAAGGCCCATTCTATGATGCCAACTTACACCATGAAAAAGTTTGCAGAAGTCACAAATCGTGTTCTTATATATGAATGCAAAGAGCATATCAAAACCAAAGACAACACAGAATAACACAGAAAGGCCAATTCTGTTGTACAAAAGAGCATACATTTTACGTGTGTACATGTACATTTAAAATATGATGAAATCCTGGACGAATTTGCACTAAAATTTCATAACAACACGTGGACTTTCTGGAAGTACCTATATTTCGACATATAGTATTCTATGGAGGTCACCTGTTCGCAAGATAAGGCCGAATATTTTAGATAAAGTGAACGCGAACATGCTATTTAGAGATCTGGTTTGTCCCATGGCTTCACTGACCCCATAAGTAAAAACATATACCATTAAAGATAACAGATAATCAGCACCATTGTACTAAATTTGATTTCTGTGAGACGATTTTATACACGAAACAGACCCGATACAAATGAATTAAATTTTCATTGGGGGTAAACTGTGTCTTTTCAAAATACTTTAGAGCATTACTGCTTAGGTGGTATCCCTTCGTCGTATGCTAGTGTCACGAAAATTAGTGTTTCAAAAATATTTCCATCCCTGTTTTCTTGGAGAAACTGTCTGTATTTTCATAATCGAATAGTTGAATCGTAGTTTTCCGATTCTTGTAATACTAATAATCTATGGCGAAACTGTCTGTATTTTCATAATCGCAAAGTTGCGTGATAATATATGGAGAAACTGTCTGTATTTTCCTAACCGAAGAGTGGCAGCATATTGTTTTCTGATTCTTGTAATACTAGTAGTCTTGCATTAGGGTTATTGAGTACATATCTCATACCGTACCACTAAAACTAGTATAAGTTTGAAAGCTTTGACTCCTTGAAAAGATAACCTAAAGAGAATGTGCTGGCTGGAATATGAAAACGAATTATGATGGAACTTCATTATACCATTATTAAAAAAAAAATGATAATACAACAAACAGAATTTGCATACATTTTTAATCATAAAAAAGAAGACAAGGAACAACGACAAAAAAAACCCAAACAAACAAACAAAGAGTTATTTATAACGACACAGGTGATACATTGACAATATTAAAGAATGTAGGATTAAAGTACTATTTATTGTCTTCAACAACACACAGAACATAACATCATAACCATGAGTTTTGAGCCTTCCATTGTTTGGGTGTTTGAGACAAAAATTGTATCTAAAATTTGAGATTTAGGACCTACTATATTTGATTCGAAGCTCAGTGAGACGCGGTGTGTGCGATGGTATCTTCCTACATAATCGGACCAAGATTTGAGTTCATTCATTACACAAGAGATACTAGTGTGATACTAGAGTGATATACGTGTTTGTAGGTTGTGGATCGAGGAGACACATTCTGGATTACAGAACTTTTATACATCAATTAAACGTAAGGAACTGACATTGACTCATAAGTCCTTTGTTTTGACCAAGATGTCCGACTGATACACACAAGAGGACATACGAATGCATTAGGACACTGGAGATAACGTGGGCTGAGATAACGCACTCGGTTCACCATGTTGGGTAGACGTCTGCTCCTATAATGCATATTATTTAAAGCACGAACATTGACTAGAAGAAATTTGTGAATAAAACAATGTCTTGGATTTACATGCAAGTTAAGCAAATACGTGTATAGTCAAATCCAAAAACAACAACAATTAGTCCCTTGCAAAGAAAAACATAACATTGTGGTAAAAACTGGAGTTATTTGTTGAAACGATGTTCTGGATATTTTAGTGTTTTTATCTATTCATTTCGGTCTGTTATTTTCCCCATTGTTTCTGACATTCTGCTTAAGGTATCATCAGTTGATGGTGCTCCTGTTAAAACCTTTAAATGTCTGTGATGGTATAAAAACACTACATGTATCTAGAAACTGATGACACTATTACTATAAAACACTTGTTCAAAGTTGAGGTGAGGGGTAGAACTCGTGTTGTTGTCAATTCCACACACTCTGAAGTTACATCGTCATTATATACTTTGGTGAAGAGCACGTGCAATACGCGTAGTGAGGAAAACACTCATTCTTCTAAAACAAGAAAAAATAGTATCAACAGAACAAAGGATATTAACAAACAAACAATAGATTCATCACAACAAAAGTTCGTCACCAGAATGAACTAGCAAACTGAGACGGCCATTTACTAATGATGTCAAATCAACAGAGTAGGTGAGAGGACCTCGTTCTTGACCCAGAGCCAAGCTCCGAATCAACCAACATCAACGGACTCGAAGGAGAAATTTAGAAAGAATAGAAAAGAATCTAATGCTCCTTTACACTTTGTATCTTTCGGAATTTTTTGCACAGAGCACATATCTGAACGCAAAACACGTAAATTATCAAGCAACCATTCCGAATTCAGACTCTGCAAGCTGACAATTGGCGGAAGACTTTGCCCAGTAATTAATGTTACATTAACGTAATATACACAATACTGGCGGAACAATGTTCACCAACTCCAGACGTAATTGGGTTGGAATAATTATTATACATATTAGACCATCAAAACGCCATTGTGTAAAACGTTTAAAGTATATTGTTCGGTGTATATATTCTTACAACCATTGCACAAAAAACAATTATTCTTCGTGCAAAGTAGTACCAGATGCCTCGTATATAAGACTTCTCCAGTGATAAAGTATTGTTGTGTAGTTCCAACACAAGGAAGCATAATAATGAATAGACAACTCAAGAAGTTATTGTTATCACGCCGAAACAACACTTATCACTAACGTAAACAACAACAAAGGGCAATTTATACACACATGAGCTTTACGAACACAAGAATTTGGAAGGCATAACAGTGATATACTCTGTAGTCGACGATGCAGGCCATATCTTTCTTGCTTTATTGTCGCTGTGAATGAAGGATGCATTTCTTTTAAAGATATATATGTTTATATTGTTTTTCTCTAAGGTTAGAAGATGCGGGACATTCACTTCATTGCTTTACTGTCAATGTGAAAACAGGATCTGTAAAAAGACGAAATTGTTTTAAATATATGCTTAAATTGTTTATATCTTTAATGATATTGGAACTTTGAACACAACGTAACCCTGATGCAAACTCTTGGCATTACGCTTCGACTTTGAATTATATATTTTTCTTTTATAATCAGTTGTGCATGATCGGACTTCAGATTTTATTAATTATTGGGCATTGATTCCTTGTTCTTTTGGCTTGATCCACTTATGCAAATGGTATGTCTCGGTTTTGAAGCTTATTGACCCAGGCCTGATTAATCTACTCCAAATAAAGCTATAAATATTAACCCAGGCCTGATAAATATACTCCAAATAAAGCTATAAATAATACAATTTTAATAATAAGCAAAATGCACATCTGTCTGTTATAACACTTATAACATTGAATATGCAAGAGAGCTCACAATCGCACAAGCAAAACCCTACTATGCTGTAGTTGACAATCGCATTACATCATTAAATTCCTCTAGGAGATGCTGCAACCAAAACCGCGACTTCCAACTGATAAGAAACCGTTAAATCACCGTGTGCTTCCATCTGGACCTGCTTGCAATTTGATACGAGCATACGATAAGAAGAATTACAAAACCGAAGGCTTTGACGCCCAGTGTGATCGCATCATTGAATATGTCGCATAATCGCGTGACCTTGACCTAGGATCTCTTCTAAAAGCGTAATCACAATATTCAGCACCTGTTTATGAATACATAAGAAAACATTAATACGGCGTGTACTTGTAAGCTATCGTGGAATCCCGCGCTGTATTGATACACCGGTATGATAGGCACGCGCTTGCAGACGAGAGGTACTCTTTTATTCTGGTTCTGCTTCCAATGTTACGCATGCGCTTAGAGGATTTGTAGTAAAATGTGTATTTCGTAATAGCACAACTAGGTTAAATATTACTAATGTCTGCACTTCCCTGTCAAGATAGATTTAGTACAAAGGTTCTTCGTGTAGGAGGGACTTCATTGGCTGTGTAAAGAGGGCTGTATAGTAACTCTAGAAATGGACTTGAAAAATGGAAGTTTAAATGATTTTACCTGAGTAGCGAATAGTAAATATAAAGAGAAGTGCCCAGCTTGAATGATACAGCTAGGAAAATCAATATATAATATTTGACAAGTAGTCACACTTTCAAATTAACTAAGTAAACGACAATGCTTGATACAACAGCCCATAATAAAAACACTGGCTTCCATATGATAATATTTTGTTTCGAGTCTATACAAAATCAAGAAATGTTATCGATAAACTGAGTTGTTTTGTTTGTTACTTGGTCGCCAATTTTAACAAAGACACATTATTGACTTGTATTATCTGACTCTGGCGTACCACATCAGCGTTATAGTATGTTGTGCATGTTCAGACGCGGACAATAACTCGCTAGGTGGCGCACCGTTTCCGGAAATGAACTGAATTTTAAAGTTAGGGCAGTGAATCGTACGGTCTGGTTTTCACAAAAGGCGCGTGTAATTAATGACTATAAATCGACTTACTTCAAAGACACGTTTCCATTACTGAATGGTTTCATAGCCATTTGAACGATTTACAATAATGCATGAATTATATTTTGCACTTTTGGTGGAAACGTTGGCATAGAAATAATGAGCGCTGACCTTGACACATCTACGTATTGATAATGGGTAAAGGAAATTAGAAATAACAAACGGTCGCCGCTTTAAACCACAATGACAAATAGGAAATATAAACAATGAAACCGATATGAAGGTTTAACTTGGGGAAACATCCTTCATTGTTTGAATACCAATATCAAATGTCCAAAACTAAAGGCATTATCTGTATGGAAACCTAATCAAGTAATCGATTTGTTCACTGCCAATTAATAGAAGATCTTGTCAGCTAATTAAAAAGATGTCCATGTGTTTAAAATAACTAATAAATCCACCGAGAGCCAATAGTACTTAAGTATGCTTAATTACGCATTTGCAATTTCTACAACTTCATGTGTTTAACTGAATCAACAAATAATGACCATGAACTCTAGAATTTAATGTTCAGTTATAATTGATATTAGTATATTTTAGTTACATTATTCAAAGAATCTACTTTATTAGTTAATCGTAGTTTGGCGTCTTTTTGGGAGGATGGATATATAACTTCATAATTGTACTTGATATGGCACATTCAGTTCATTTTTAGAGGGTCCGCCAAGAATAAATTGTTCAGACAACACGAAATAATAAAATACAGAGACCATCAGTCTTTGCTGACCTTAAGCGCAGTGGTACAGAGTTTTGATCCCCGGTCGCGTCAAACCTACAACGTTAAAACTAGGTAATAATATCGTTTCCTGTTCAAAGCTGGATGTCTGGGTAGGAAATTGACTGGTAAGCTCGGTGTCAGAATATCGTGGGTGATTGAGATATCCTGTCAATGTGTCTGTGGAGTGATGTTCATGCGAGAAAACACTATAACGTCGCCATCAGTATACACTGCCACAAGTAGAAACCGTGACGATATGACCTAAAGATGAGTTGAAGGGACGTAAAACCTATAATACAACAGACTTTGTTTGTACAAGTTAGACCATATGACTGCTACTACAGGTCTTGACTTTTATCTGTTTGTTTTGTACTTATCGTGTTTCATGTAACAGTGATGCGAAACGAATGCCAAATGGTTGCTTAAACACTACATAATGGTTTGTGTACAAAAATTTACACTTGGTCATAGTAACTAACAGTAGAATGGTTAAAGAATCATAAGATCGCAGCATCCGAGAGTAAGTCGAAAGAAGCACGAGGTTAACGCGTATTCATCACATATAACGAAAACATTAAGGCGATTCTGTAAGGTTTTTTCGTGACTAGATAACCGGTTTTCAATATTTTCTTAGTTTGAATGCAAAATGAAAGTGAGAGTTTTAGTCTCAAATATCAAATGTAATACTGCATTATAATTTAAGGAATTTGATATAATCGTATTTGTGTAGTAAATGATGACGTTTGTGTTAGCATGGAAACAACACAAACAAATTAATTCAAGGTACTTTGCGGAATTGAGTAATTCAAGAGCAGCCTTTAGTGACATTTTTATATTTACACATGGCACCGTGTATGGCAGAATGACATGGCATAATTATGCAACAC
The DNA here is from genome assembly GCA_032359645.1 of Pododesmus macrochisma. Taxonomy (NCBI): domain Eukaryota; kingdom Metazoa; phylum Mollusca; class Bivalvia; order Pectinida; family Anomiidae; genus Pododesmus; species Pododesmus macrochisma. The sequence goes on from JAUMGZ010116103.1 coordinate 16,718, forward strand.
AGTGTTCGTATACGTGAAAATATCTAACTAAAAAAAGCTAGTCTATATACACCCAATTATATAGGTTCCCCAACAAGATTTGTTATTGCGTTTTAGTTAACTCGAGTTAGTTTTCAGATTTAAAAAATTAAAAAATTAACCAAATACATATTTATTAACTATAAAAATGAATAAATTTCGCAGACAGAACCTGTTTTCTTGCCGGGTTGATTTGACCTTATAGACTGTTTTCATAAGAGCCTCGATTCTTGTCTGAGTTTGTAAGAATTTTTTTGTTTGACAAACTGTTTGAATAGATCCTCTATTCTTTCCAATGAGTATTTAACCATTTAGACACAAACAAACGGTGTGGACAAAGCCTCGATTCTTTTTTCAAATGTGTCCTACCATGTAGAGACAAACAAAACCCTTTGGAGAGACGTTTGTTTGAATATACACATAACCCATCGATCTATCCTTATCAGGGCTTGTTTGACCATTTAGAAATAATCAGTTTGACCAGAGCCTCGATCTGTCTTTGCAAGAGTTTGTTTAACCATTAAGAAACAGATAAACCGTTTCGACAGAGCCTCAGTTCTTTTCAAATTTGTTTTACTATTTAGAGACACACAAACTGTTTGGACAGAACCTTTATTTTTTGACCATTTAGAGAGACACAAACTGTTTGGACAGAACCTTTATTATTTGACCATTTAGAGACACACAAACTGTTTGGA
>JAUMGZ010116214.1:3065-15037 GCA_032359645.1 Pododesmus macrochisma
CTACTATACAATTCAACTGACATAAGGCCGGACATTTAATTAAGATGTACATTTACACACTTGGCGTCTTTAATGATTACATGAACACAAGTGAGGCTTTTGCGAATCGTGTCATAGAAACTAACGTCGATCAAGTAAACGCCGGCAAATTCCGTTCACTTTGTTAGATAAGCATGTAAAAAGTTTGCACATCATCATCGTTTTTAATTCTTGTTACCCAAATTAACAGCATACTTACCGTTACATATCAACGTATTGTCTGACCAGTTGCCCCATGGAAGGCATGTGATAGTGTCATTTCCCGAGACTTTATAACGCAACTTATCACAGGCAACCCCTATAGAGTAGCCAACGCGTCTTTCTGTACTGGAAATGACAGTCAGATTTTGTTGTGGTGGCGCTAGGCATTGGTCTATAATACAAGAAGAACAAATAAAATTAACATGAAAACATCATCAGACACTTCCGGGCATTGATTTGTCTTACAAAATTATATAAATCTGTTTATTTTCGATTTGTTATGTAAAGTGTTTTAATCTAGTTTTAATCTAGAAGTTTCGCTTCTAGTTTTTTAAAAGAAGTTCGTAATGTTTACATTTTTAGTTTAAAAATATATATTTGGTTCATTTTTGTGTGTGCGTCCAAAGTTTTCTTATTGTTGCCACTGTCAGTAGACTAACAACCTTAGAATATCGTCTTGGTTTTTCGTTTTACTATTTTTTTTTTTTAATCATAATAAACGTTCTGGTTTTGAAACAAAAATCTAACGACGCCAGTTTGGATATTTCGGTGCAGTAACAAACGGAGCACATCGAACAACCCACGCTCTGTGTTTGATAAGAAGCATCGGCCGCAGAGTTCCGAGTGGGTGCCGTACTTTTAAGGTTGGCAAATATAAATTTTAAATATAGGCTTTATAGGCTATAACATATTACAACATGACAGACGTAGAACAAATTCGATACAGGTAACTGGAAGAAGTAAGTAATATATATTTACATAAACAGGTAAATAGTATTGGCGTCCATTGTCCGTACGATGTGCATGTGATCTTTGTTGATGTGGCGTTGGATACAAACCGTGCTATGCAGTCATAAATAGCTAAACCGCCTAACGCATAATCTATTGAGGTTATAGTAGCATTTCCTAAACCAGGAGGAGCATCATTACAACCTGTAAAGATATATAATTATAATGTAAACACTGTATATTATGTACTAATAAATAAGACACATGCACAAGATATACATTGCAACACTATATTTATTACAATCTATGAATATTTCAAATTCAAATCTAGTTATATAAAGCTCACTGACTTTATTTATTTAAAGCAAAATCAAGTGTTGTTTGTTCTTATTTATAGAATCATAGATATACTATCTCCTTAGCGTCTATTGATGACGGTTGAATCGTAGTTAGCCCTGAATCTAGAACGAGGTACTCTAACACAGTATTGATTATTTCCTTCTTCAGTTTTCAATTTTGTATTTTTATCACTTGAGTGGTCGCTTCTGCTGCTGGTTTATCCTCGGGAGTGACTATCTTCCAGTAATATTTTGTTTCATAACACTGATTTTATTGAATCTTTCTTAAGAAACCAATGATGTATGTGAGGCACTTCGACATTTATTTTTTAACTTCATAGCGTCCTGCAATATAGTTTTGAACTATGGACCTAATACTTACTTGCATTCTAAATAATGGTGTTTGGTGGATATTTCGACTCTTTCTTTTTAGTAAGGAAGTCAGTCAGTTCGTCTGTCCGTATTTTGGTAACAACAAATTCTATGTATCATTATATCTACTGATGAGGACTGGGTTGTCAGTAACACGTGTCCGAAGGAATACTTAAAATTTTCCAATTTTGGCTGTGCGCAAACCTAAATTGTTGGCAATACCACAGTTTTAGTATTGTTAGGGTGTGATTTTTGTCCTTCATAAATATCGACGTTTTTACACCCCTCCGCTTTTTGACTACGTTGTATTGATTTATCGCGGTCTTGTCTATTCTTAATTATAATATCATAGATATATTTTTCTCTTGAGTGTCCATGAATGACGGTTGATTCGTAGCTGATTTAAGACTGGATGAAAAGTGAGAATTATTACATGTTCTTTGAAATGTTATTTTGCAACTGTTAAAAAAAGGAAATTTACCTGTCGGTGTCATAAATACATCATTGTTCTTAAGTTGAATACATTTGGTGCGGTTCAAATGTTGTGTTGTGTTGCCACACGATCCTAGGTTAAATCCTTCCTGCAACATGAGAAACCATATGATTATTACAACACTAAAATGGCGTCAACGATTCCTGAAACATATAGGTTGTTTAAGAGTAGTGTAAATAGTAAATATGAAACACCAAGACTATATTCTAAAGCCATAAGTCTATGGACATGGGCAAACAAAAGAAAAACGTTGGACGCATACAGAAAAAATAACAAAATAAACATTTACAATTAAAAAAGGAAACATCATGAATTTCTATAATAATAACAAATAATGAACTTACCATAATTACGAATAATAAATTTCCCATAATCACGAATAATTGCTTTCGGTATAAGGATTTTACCGTCAGGGGTAATTTGCAACGTTAGAAAAACATGAGGAAAACCATATGACAGGACAGAAAAAAGCAACAAAAGGAAAACACTCACATGAGAATTCAGAAAGAAAAATATATTGAGAATTGCACATACAAACTGAGTAGGAATTTAAATTATTGATATGCAACAGTATTACGGTCTACGATTTTCGAACTTTTTGAATTTTTATCGTGACAAGGTGTCAAAAAACCTGTACATGGCACTAACAACTTTGCATTCTCTATGAGGGATGTGCTGATCTTTATTTGCTCCAACCAGTTTAGGTTTTACACAACGCTTCCTCCCCCGTATATATTGGAGAATTTAAGTATGGTGCAACACACATGTTTAATAACGTGTAAAGTTTACAGCGGTATGCAATCTAATTTGGCAAAGAACATTCTAACATGCACTGTTGATCACACAAGTATTTGATATTATGATGCTCATGGAAACTTATTTAAAACGTTTTGATTGTGCGTACATATAATTAGTTTTAAATTGTTATAAAGGATTAAAATAACATTACAAACACAAGATTGGCTGTCGAATGTGTATATAGGTATTCCAGAAGTTGTACATTAGATTTTGAAAGTACCAATATTAGGTGACAAACAGTACGAGTGGAATCAACAGAACGAGAGACATTGATAAACAAACAATAACTGCATCGAACATTTAAGCACTAGAATTAATTAACACCACAACAATCCTCAAGACTAGTAACCCCTGTGGACGGACTTAGAACTGTCCTCAGCACGAAACCGGACGGGATGGTTAAACCTGGTAATGAGGCCCCAAACTTCCCGCATGAGACAACTAACCGCTCAGATCAATTGTCCATTAAAATATAAACGACGTATAAACAAATTTACAAAAGGCAATTGGAAACACGAAATTGTTTTATACAATAAATGTCTCTAAAAATACTATGTTTACAGCGACAACAGACAATTAATCGATAAACAAAAAGAAAATGTCAACAGGAAGTTGGAGAATATTGACGTATCAACAACAGAGGGTGGTGAGCCAATTAAACCTCGCTCTGTCTGAAGAGCTTGTGTTTGAGGGGATACATTTAAGAAATACTGAATAAGGAAGTATCAATAAAGATTCTTCTCCAAGGACTGACTGGTCTTTGAACATCCTGACCATTTCCAGAATTTGATATAGTCGCTAAGAAGCTCAATTCTTCAAAGTTTCTAGAAGTTATGGTCACCGAAGCACTTGCACTTCCAAACCAGCCAGAATGTCAAAGAAATTAGATCAAGCGCGTGACTCTATAAAATTGAACATTAATTCAGTTATGTAAGGTAATGTCTTTAAAATTGAACATTAATTCAGTTATGTAAGGTAATGTCTTTAAATTACAATCATGCTAAAGTAGTTATAATGATTAACGTCCATGAAGCTGTATTAACACCTTAAACATATTGACAATACTTTTTAGTGTTTTAATTATCGAACGATGCTCGCTTTAAGCTCGAGAATTAAATGGTAAATATTCAACTGCGTGTACAAAATGCATAAATTGTGTTACTACATTAACGAGCTGATAAATTTACATAAATAGTCCCTAGATTGTGAATTACTGAATGTATTTTTTTCTAATGGAATAGATATTGCTGTTTGAACGTCGTACTACTTTTCTTCATATGTATGTATAGAAATTATATATTTAAGAATTAACTAGGTGCTTCCTACAATGGGTTCCAGTGGGTTTTGAGTTGGGTTTTTCTTTTGCAGATCGAGTTTGCTTTTGAAAGTACAATCTTCTTAAAACCTGCATAAAAAGTAACTTGTGCCATATTTGTAGAAAAACGTTAGAATAACTCTTTTTTAGGAATTTAGGTGTAAAGCAAATTTGAATCTGTAAAGTCGTATATATTCGGATTATAGCCGAGTTGATCAATCATAAATTCTAGATCTAGTCTTGTTAAAAAATAAGAATTCAACCAACAAGTCAACACCTTTTTCACTGATCGCTTTTCAACATTGTATATATCATAACCACATATGATTAAAGGTTACATTTTAGTTGTTATAGAATGAGCTTTTGACCGGGAATGATATATTTTTAACTTCTAAAAACCCCTGATTTTCCCTATGATACCTTACAAGTCGTACACAACTTGATCTTGTGATGAAATTTGTAATATTATGTCATCACGATATGTTTGTCAAAATGTGTACATGTTTCAGGCGAGAGATTGGTATTCTCGTGTGAACAAACGGTGTACCATTGATCGCTAAAATATGATACAGATGTTGAAATAGTAAATTCATGGTTAGATTAAAAAGGATTGTTTGCTTGCTCAATGTCACTTACAAAATATTTCGGTAATATTGTGACAAAAGTCCAAAGAAAAATACAAAGCGATATGGGATAGTAAAAAGAGGCGATAGTAAAGGAAGGGAAAGCAATAATGCGACCCCAGAAAGAAGTATAAGTCTATGCAACGGCGTCTTCGTCAACTATTCTCTTATCTTTATCGTGCAAGGGAGTTACATCGCTGCACACGGGACAACCAGCTTAGTGCTGTCAGCTAACATATACGAACCACTGTGTTGTCAAATAAAGTGTAGCCAAACTTGGCTTGCCAAGAAGATACCGATCAAAGTGTCTGACTTTGGTTATCTTACAAGGTTCCCAATTTCCATCAAATATAGCTTTCAGACAATTGAGACTCTCAACAACCCACTCCCTTCCGGAAGGTTGTTGAGCACAGCTGGGACCACACAAAAGAACAAGCAAGTAGTGGACCACATTAACTGTTTGAATAGGGCACATCAATATTGTTATGGTACGTTAAATCTACTTTCAAAACAATATAGAAAAAGTATATGGCATTTACCAATCGGAGTTAAAATTAAGCTGAAAACACAAACAGCCATTGCTCATCTTAATATATTGATTAATATCTACAATTAGATTGTGTATACACCACGTGTAGAAGTTCGTGCTTTCCAATAATTCACTGTTGCACAGCTTAAATGAACATTTGTCTTTCGAAGTTAACCATTACATATACTTTAGACTTGAAAATATAATCAACTCTACTGAGGGCGATATTATAAACTCTGTGAAAACAGCATGAGTACATCAACAGAACGAAAGACACTGATAAACAAACAATAACTTTTTGAAGACATCTCAAGAATTATTCGGCTTCTAAAAACGTATGGACCGTTGCTTTTGTACAGTTTTTTCTCCAGAATGTCTCAATCACCTTTCTTCTATGTCTTGGTCTACAAACGTAGAACTATGATACACTAAGAGAAAGTAAATACTGTATACAAGCTGTAAAATACGGCTTAGGAAAAACAACTTCTGATTTTACGTTCTGCCAGTTATTTTTGAGTTTCGGACCTGGAAAGATACAGTTTCATACTAACCTGTATTCTAAATTGTTGTGTTTGTTGCATATTTTGGCTTTCTTTAATGTAAGTAAGTCAGTCAGTCAGTCAGTCTGTCTCTGATAATATTTAATTCTATATATCTATTATAACGTCACCTTTGCTGAGGAGAGTTGGGTTGTTCGACACGTGTCCAGAGGAATACGTTTAAAAATTCCTGTTTTCACTACGTGCACATTTTAAATTTTGGCAAGACAATTTTGTATTTTATTGGGTATGGTTTTTGCGGTATGGTTTTTGCCCATCATAACCATCGTGAATTTTTGTCACCGTTGCCCCATTGGCTCTATAACTTTGATTTACTGAAGTCTTGTTTATACAAAACTACATGTAATTCTTCTCTTGCGTCCATTAATGACAACAGCTTCGAGCAATATCTGGGGTTCGCGACGGGGCAATTCACACAGAGTTTTGGCTCCTTCCTCTTATAGATATCATATTTATCGGAGGCATGATTAAGGTTGCATTTTTGTATAACAACGGTCCCCTCGCTTGTTTAGTCAGATGTGAATGTGAACGTTTATTTTCCATTTGTTTGACTTTTAAAAATGAAACCTGTGAGGTGCGAAAACGTCCCTACGGAAAAGTGACCCATGTGAATGCGTTCCACAAAAAAGCCCAGTACAAGAAAGAAAGATAACTCTTAAAAGTATATTGAAAGTACACATATGAAATACTTTAATTAATAGAAACTACACATATGAAATACTTTAATTAATAGAAAGTACACATATAACATACTTTCAATAAAACAATTGTTTAAAATACTTCGATTGATTTTTTAATGTTCAATACTACGATCTAGTTACGCAAAGTGTCACAATGTTTATGAAATAGGGTTTTACGTCGCATAAACTGTCAGTACTGGACGATTAATGAACCTAGAAAAATCAAAAGGACACAGTCGGGAAGGAGGTTGCGCTTACGAAATAAATTTAAACATCTTTGGTGTATGATTCAACTTTAAATATCTGTAAAAAAAAAAAAGCAAGAAGCAATAGGACCAAGAGAATAAAGGTTTTTGATAACCAAACACTAGCTTCATATAAAGTCACCTCTAGATGACCTAGAAAAGTGAAACGGGCTTTTAAAATGACGTTAGGCCAAAAGATATCTGCAAATAACATAATGGATACATGAAGATGATAAACTATGAAAAGTGAGAAAAACAAACTAACAAACAAAGATCCGTCAAAAATATATTTTAGACAAAAGAACCCATTCCGGTACATATAGATTATATCTACAAACAGTCTGATATAAAATTCTTTGCTTATTCAGTTAATTGTTTCTATTGTTATACTATTGACAGATAGCCTTATTTTTAATTTATAAAAATACAATAATATGTACATGTACTTGATTGCTTAACCTTGATGGTTTTTAGTTAGATGTTTGCATTTGTGTTTAAAGTTCATATCGTATAAATGACGTAAAAACAGCTCTATTATCTTTTATTCATTTATGTTTCCTTTCAGGCGGCCTATAAGCAATAATTAATATACTTTGACAGATGTTTTGATGGATAAGTTAACCGGAAACAAATACTGTAACGTTAAAAGGTTCGTTAACATTAAACAGTTTGTAGTAAACATTAAACAATCAATCAAAGAAATGCTTTTTCGCCATTAACTGTCGTGACATTATATAATTTATAGACGTTAACTAGCCAACAATGAGATTAAATCGATACTTTTGAAACATAAATTCAGTTTTGTTGTTAACATGCATTCAAAAGAAACAATAGAATGAAAGTGAAGATGAATACAATTTGCAACTGAGCTATTCATTTTCTTTAAATTGTGTGCAGTTGTTTGTAACGTTTTTGCTAATATTTGGAATAGAATGACATTTGTCATGTTGAATAGGCAGGATATGATATATGACGTGACCCTTAGAGACCACAAATATCACAAAAATATGTTTTATGGCTATAGAAATTTATCACCTTAGGACTTCAAACTAATGCAAACTATTCGATAGGCTGAACATTGTTATGCATATTCAACCAAGAAAGCAACATACAACAAAAAAATATTTGTTAATCTGTATTCAATTGCACTTTTCAAAGAGAAACATTTATAGCATTTTAAAAGTTAAAAACATAGAATGAAAAGCCTTTTTGATTGTATGGTTGTTTTAAAAAAAAAAAAAAACAAGAGGCCCATTGGACCTTAACGTCCATCTGGATTCAATGGACCTATATGTAAATTGTTGGTATTTGAAAACTTGTGACTCTAGGATGATGTCTTGAACAAAGAACGAGGCGCATTGAAAACCAAGCAACAGCCGCATATAATAACCGTTTACTAATAATCGCGACACAAGATGTGAAACACGTAGTGATTGTAAAAGAAGGGAAGTGGCAAAAGGGCAACAAAGTAGGTTCTTTCGTTCAGAAAATAATAAATGTTTTCTTGAATAGATATTTTTCTTCATCAAATGATAATGGTTTTGTTTGATTCGGATTTAGGAAGGAAGACATCTGAATCAGAGGGACCGACGACCGAACTAAACGCCAACAACATGACAATTAAAAACACATAGATAAAACAATATCACCAAAATATTGGAGGCCAGCCACCACCATGGAATATCGTCTTGGTTTTTCGAATTTACTACTTTAGGACATTAATTTAGTGAATTAAATAGTGTGAATAAAATGGTTAACGAGATCTCAGTGTTCAACTTTACACGCTGAGTTAGGGATGTCAAATCAGAAACATTCCAACGTTTGAAAATAACCTTTCTTAATAAAGAGGCCGTACAAATCTAAACCATATATGATAAACCATGGCAAATCGGACCAGAGTGATAAATATATAAGTATCCATTCAAGGTACAGTTAAATGTGCAGAAAATTAATCTTAAACAACCATAACACTCTATTGATTGAATGATAAAATACTGCAAAGCTGAGCGGCTATGTTGAACACTCTTAATTGCATCCCTAAAAAAGCATTGTTTGGCACTGGACTGAAAATTGGCTGAGCGTCAAGATTTTAAAAAAAAAGTTCGTGATGTTTCCATTCTAGTTAATAAATGTATATTAGTTAATGTTTCTATATGCGTCCAACTTTTTTCCTTTTGTTTGCCAATGTCCATGGACTTGTGGCTTTAGAATATCGTTTTGGTTTTTCGAATTTACTACTTACATAACGAAGTGAGTGAGAAGCGTTAATACTATAAGACGATGATCTAGGAACATCATTGTCCAACCATAAAAGATTGACTATTGCAAAGCCAAAATCGCAAATATTAGTATTTACGATATGCATTTCACCTTCACAGAAGTATTGTTTGATGTCAAATTTTGTCCAGCCTTTGTTGAGAAAAATTGTGAATATATACGAAAATCCATTATTAAAGTTCAAAGCCAGCTACAACACACACTTCATCAATTGAGAAAATGAGATGTATAAAAGAGTTGCCCCTGGTTTTGGTTTTTGTTTTAAAGAAGTTCGTGATGTTTCCTTTTTTAGTTAATAAATGTACTGTGTGTCCTTTTCTGTGTGCGTCCCGTGTTGTCCTTTTATTACCCCATGTCAATGAAATTACTGTATTTGAATATCGTCATGGTTTTCTGTATTTACTACTTTACCGAACACATTAATGTCATAGATTAGGGTAGCAATGTTATAGTAAAAGTTATATTTATGATGTTTGATCTAGACTGCTATAAGCGTTTAGTAAATTGTAATAAGGGATACAAATGTGTGTGTGTGTGTGTGTGTGTGTGTGTGTGTGTGTGTGTGTGTGTGTGTGAGAGTAAAAAAGTAGTAAATACGAAAATCCAAGACGATTTTCCTAAAGCAGGAAGTCCATGGACATGGGCTTCATTAGGAAATGTGGGAAAAAACAAAAAAAGACACAAATATACTTTTTATTTTCTTAAAAAAACAAACAGAAGGAATGGTAAATATACGTACAATGACAGAGGGGGATAAAGGTTGTACAACACAGGCTTGATTTAAGAGTTTATGTACATAGACACATGGATACAATCACAGTTTATACGAACAACGCCCTTACTGTATTCAGAACATTGACACAATATTGACAGTTACTTATCTATAGTGTTTTTTAATTATTTATTGAACGATGATCGCTTTCACTTCGACAGTTCGAGTATGTAAATATTAATTCTTCATTAGAAATTTACTATTTCACAAGCTGATACATATTTTTAATGTGCACTCTAGATAACTTAAGAATTTTTTCCGCTATAATTGATATTTGAACATTTTCCTGGTTTGTTTTATTGTATTAGGAGTGTAAATTCCCTTCAACTCATGTCTAGGTCATATTTAGACGGTGTTTGCTTGTGACAGTGTGTACTGATGGCAATTTAATAGTGCTGTCTCTCTGAAATATCACGCCGCTGCAGATACATTGACAGTGTTCCTCACTTGGTCAAATCAGAGTGTCTGTAGTCAAAAGTCAATATTTTGAAATGCAATATAATGTATATGATGTCGTTAAACCAAATGTTGTTTTAGTGTATTGTTTTTGTTTAAACACACAAAAAGGTTTTGTTTCTATCGACTTTTTCTTTCTGTATTGTCAACCTTGAGTTATTGATTACACATTAGGGTAATAAACATCAAAACGAATAATACATGCTTGCAAAAGATTAGAATGGTTCAATTGGTTATGTAAATGCGAACCGTGTGAACAAACTATGATACAAATCGAAAAGTCTCGTTTTTAATTATTAATTCGACCAGGTTTACATCTACTAATTATCCGACTCCGTGTGATGAAATGGAACATAAATGTTTTATTGATATTTCTTGATCAAGATTATGTAACCGATCAATACTTCCAAATATGGTTATTTTTCCTAGAAAGCAGTAAATACGAAAAATCCAAGACGATGTTCAAAAGCCGTAAGTCCATGTACATGGGCAAATAAATTCAACATGAGACGCACACAGAACGAGAGAGCCGCCAGAGCCAGATCTTTACATGGGGATCTTTATCGTGCCAGGGGGTTTAAAAATCCCTGTACACAGGACTGCCAGCTTAGCGTCCCCTTCGAAAGACGTGCAGATCTTTGTCTTGCCTCTACCTTCCAACCTATCTGGTCCAATAGTTTTCGACAAGAATACAAAAATGTGAATAGTTAACTATTTGCTATAGTGTTGAACTTTGACCCCAAAAATCATAACCCATTTTTGACCCCAGGGTAAAGCATTGAACAAACTTGGTTCTCCATGCCTAATTGTTACTACATACCAAAACATTAAGCTCTAGGCCTTCTAGTTTATTATAGGAAGATATGTGTCTTCTAGTCAGTGTGCAGTTCTGAAGATTATGCAAATAAGGGGCTGAATAGGGACCCAAACCATGCGGATAATTCTGATTCTGGGGTAGGAAAAGTGAACGAAGTCAATTTGTTGACTAAACCTCGTAGAAAGGTGGATGAGATATACCGTTGAAAACAAAGAGTGCAAAAGACGCCTGCTCATATATGATCTATGACTCATTTTTAAAAAGAAATTTCCAAAGATTAAATATTATATATATGCACATCTACTTTGTTACAAAAACTAGGTTTATATGTTGTATAAGACACGTAAAGGTAAGTACATCAGGCCCGTTACAGCTTTTTTGAACAATAAATTAACATAAGTTCTGCGAGGCAGAGCACGCTCCACATAGTGGCGTGTTTTGGGGAAGGCGGCCCGGGAGGGAGATCGCCCCTCCCTTCCAAAAGTAATTTATGATTTTTATTTGAAAATGGTGCAATTTTACTGCATTCTAACATATAAATTAAGTAAAGTGAAAACCAAAGGAAAACCATGGCTAAAATGCAGCCTCTTTACGATTTTGTCGTAAAACCAAACTTTTTTCTTGCGGGCATGTACATACCAAACATAATAAAGAAAAAAAATACCTCTTTTTGAACAATTTTTCCTTGTTTGTTGGGGGGGGGGGGGGGGGGGGGGGGGGGGGGGGGG
>JAUMGZ010116325.1:0-17429 GCA_032359645.1 Pododesmus macrochisma
ACATTTGTTACAATTTCTGGTGGACTATCTGACTCTTTCACCCTTTCTAACAAAGGTGACTTTATTCAAAGGTCCATTAGCTCCAACGCGTACAACCGTGTCACGTCTAATAAACCTATCATGTTGGTGCAGTATTGTAAGAGCCAGACATCCTCAAATGAACAGTCAGATCCTATGATGATGATAGTTACCCCCGTGGAACAGTATGACTTCAGGTACACTTTCGCCACCCCTAAATATTCCGGTGGATCTTATACCAATTACTTCATGTTCACCGTAAGAAACGCAGAAAGGTTTGGATTAAGATTGGATGGAGCGTCGCTTCCTGCAAACACTATATTTAATACAGTTCAAGGCACAGACTACGTCGGTGGCTATGTAACCGTTTCTGAGGGAACACACACAATGAGTCACACTTCACCTGTCGCAGTATTTGGAGGTTATCTCTATGGACAAGCAGATTTCGAGACTTACGGTTTTCCTACTGGCATGAGAATGGGCGTAATAAATGGAGTGAGTATATTTTGTCCTACAAGTTAATCCTTTCGTTGACATTTCAAAACAAAAAATTAATTCAAGCACAGAAAACATCCCGGACGGTCATTCAAATATTTAAATCTAATAGCGCAACCACATATCTATGTGTACACATATATAAGGCCAAAGATTATAAGTTCCAGACATAAGTTTTTTTCGTTGGTCTTTCGTCGAGATGTATATCACTAAAATATTCTAGTAGAGACGTACATCTTAGTTCACGCAGGAAAAGGTGGTCTTATACGGAATTTACATGTAAGCATCGTGACAAGAGACACGCTCACATCTTCGTGGTCACCTGGTTTCGCTTCTAGTTTTTAAATAGAAATTTGTAGTTAAACCTGTGTCCATGTACCGTTGATGTCTTAACTACTTTTAAATTCAGCACTTTTTTAGTTAGTTATGAATTTTGTTGTTGTTGAAGATCTCTAAATACGATAAGATATACAATTATAAACACATTTCATCTCAAGTTGTACTTAACATTGGAAAATACATCAATGGTTGTTAGCTTTAAACAAAAATTTGGAAACCAAAGACTTGAGCAAATAGGGTTTAATTCAATTTGTTGATCGGATGTTTAAGCTTGCAAACTTAAGTGGCCACCAAAATACAATTTCTGAAAGAAGCAAATCCATTCAGAGGTTGAAGCTGACTTCCAATATACTTTAGTTTATATGTGGGTTTTTTCATGTTTGTTTCGTTTTCTTTACTGTCAATTGATTTGGTGCTGATGCCCTCCTCCTTCATTTATTATAACATTACATGCATTATCAGTATTAGTTATGTGCATGTACGTATATAACTATCAGGTCTGTGGAAACTGTGGAATGGTTATTGGAGATGGTATTGATAACGATTGTGATGGAAGGATCGATGAAGAACTCTGTACAGGGACAGGTAATATTTTTCTAACATGAATATCATTGATATACTATTGTGGTCGAATTTATTTTATGCCTCATTGACGAAGGTAGCCAGGTGGATTTAGTTTTTTTAATAGAAGTTCGTGTTGGTTTTGTCGTATTTATTTCTTAATCCGTTACCCGCTTACTACCTGTAATTCACTATTGTCGTAATTGTTCTAATTAAGGTAGCTTTTCATTTAATATTGTTATGTTGTTTACAACTTGGGGTTAAGTTTTACAGAATAGTCATAAGAAGTCAAGTTGACCTACATTTTCCAGTCCTTTTCATTGTTTAAACGTTGTGCTATACTAAACTACTAAAAATGCGTAATACAGACATGATTCTTCATGTACAATACCATTGTGAGGAGAACTAAACAGTTGATACAAAACAAGTAAAATGTGTTGCCTGAATTACCACTTGTTAAACTTTTTTTCAAATCCATTTCTTTAAGTGCGATATACACTTACATAAAACTTGATTTACAGCTACATTTTGGAGACTACTACATATGCATACTAATAACAGGTCAGTGTGACCTATATATATAGGGCTTCGTTGAAATTCAGCTAGATGTGTAGATTTGTTTTAAATCTCGTGAATTACAAGTCGAACAAATATCAATTTTAATGCACATGGAATTCTTCGAGAATTCTTTAAGTTTTCGTCTTTTTTATCTGGTGTGACTATAACATCATTTATACTTAGTGGTAGTACTGTTTTAACGCGTGCATATGTTTTACAAATATATATCCTTAACGTTTTACAAATGAATAGGGCATTCCAATTTCGTCATCTTATTTATAAAAGTTATAAGCATGTTTATATCTCAAATTACGTTCATCTTGTAATATATAATCATTTCAATAGAACGATTGGAAAAAGTGCTAATATAAGGTGTTACTTGGTAACTATTTTCTACTGAAACTTGAACAAAATCAAAAGAATATGAAGATTAATTTAAGGAGTAAATAAATAATTTAATACTATAAAGACCCATCTTCACTGATATTGTTGTGTATTCACTGATTATGTATTGTTTCAGATGATGATGGAGATGGTAGAATTGACGAGGATTGCGCATTTGTTGTACCAGGTAAGATTTCTAAAAAGTTGTTATTGTGAACAAAAATCAGTAGAAATTACAGATCATCATTATCATGACCCGACAAAAGCACACATAATAGAAACGTGAATAGTGAACGGAACAGACAATCGCACAAGTAAAACAAATCTGAGAACATATTTGTATAATTTGTATATTTCTTTTGTATCCACATGTTTTCTTTTCTTTTCTCTTCTTTTCCTTTTTTCTCTTTCTCTTTGTGTTTCAATTTTATGTTCATCTATCTTTTGTACTACTACAAGACAATTTGACCAAATGGTTACAGATTATATATACAGTTACATGTGTTTAATAGACAAAATATTTCTTTTAAAAGAATAGTATAGAAATGTTGTCATTGAATTGTCAAGGTCTTCGAGATAAGCATAATAGGTTAGATGTTTTTGATTTTTTAAAATCTAAAAAGCAAAATATATATTGTATTCAAGATACACACTTCACACAGGATATTGAAAAAAAAAATAAGATACGAATGGAACAATAAATGTATATTAAGCAAATATTCATCAAACACCAGTAGAGTTGCCATAATTTTTAATAACAATTTCAATTATAAAATAAATAATACAATTATTGATGACCAAGGAAACTACATAATTCTTGACATAGAAATTGTAGAATCTAATATAACTTTTTAGTTAGCTTGTATGATCCAAACGAAGGCAATCCAAACTTCTATGAACAAGTGTTTAATAATGTTAACAAAATAAATAAGGAATACTTAACCTATGTGGAGATTTCAACTTAGTATTGGATCCAAAACTTGACTACTCTAGTTATTTACATATAAATAACACAAATGCTAGAGATAAATTGATAAATTTATTGATGAATACAGTCTTGGAAATTCTTTTAGAAATCTTAACCCAGACATGCATCGATATACTTGGAGACGTAAAAAAAATACAACAAAACAAGCATGGCTGGATTTTTTTCTTGTTGGTGAAAATCTAATAATATTGAGTGCAGCTACAAATTAGACCACTCTATAATATCATTAAAACTATTGTTTACTGACTTATAAGCAGGTAAAGGTCTCCGGAAAATAAATAACTCTTTTCTAAATGATATAGAATATTTAGATACTATAAACAAGGAGATATTTGAGATGAAAAACAATACAAGATTCCGATTTACAATATAGACAACTTAAATGATACTCGAAGAAATGAATTACAGTTCACAATTTCAGACCAACTGTTTCTAGAAACCCTTTTAAAGCTCATCGGAGGTAAAACGATATATCTCTCTTCACATAAAACAAAACAATAAAACTTAACAGAAAAAGCATAAGTAAAAAATATTAAAAAGTATGCAAAAACAAGTGACTTAGAAAATTTAGAAACGACAAAAAAGGAATAAGTTAAACATAGATAAATAAAAACAAAAGGAGCTTTAATTCGATCAAGAGCTCAATGGGTGGACCATGGGGAAAAACAATCGTCTTATTTCTGCAATTTCGAAAAAAAAACCTATACAAACAAAATCATAACAAAACTAAAAACTGGTAATAAACTAATAAAAAACCAAAATGAAATTCTAACAGAAGTACAACAATTTTATGAACATCCATATACAGAAGATCTTAACTTAAATGATAATAGTATTGAACAAATTTTAGATGATATTAATGTACCTTAGCTTTCAAACGAAGCTGCAAAAACAATAGAAGTTAACATAACATACTCAGAAGCCGCATATGCATTATATCAGATGAAAAACAATAAAAGTCTTGGGTCGGATGGGTTTACTGCAGAGTTTTGGAACAAGGTGGGACATTATATTGTCAGGTCAATTAATTATGGCTATAAATCAGGGGAACTTTCAATAACACAAAACAAGGAATGATAACATGTACATCTAAAGAGAATAAACCTTTGAATTTCATAAAAAAAATTGGCGACCAATTACACTTTTGAATACAATATACAGATAATATGTTTAAATACAGACATAACAATAGGAAATTGTTTTATCTTTTGGAAAGATTGGTATGATAAAGGTATAACCATTGTAGATTATCTTTTTAATGATGATTTAATTTTCCCCAGTTATTATGATTTTAAACAAAAATATAACCTACCAACTAATTTTCTGCATTATTATGCACTGATATGTAGTGTAAAACATTTTTTAAAGAAAAATCAATGTTGGCCTTTAACAAATATCAATAAAAAAACTTTAGTTCTTAACTGTGTAAAAGGTGCAAGACCTGTATATGGAAAGCTTAACTCTAACCAAGTGAAACCAATTTCCAAAGAAACGTGGAGTACAAAATTTATATTATCAAACTTTGATTATAAACATATATTTTTATATCCGTTTAAATATAACTAAACAAAAATGCAATCTAAGTACAAAAAACACTAAATATAGATGACTCCAAATTAACCACAGAATACTTGATACAAATTATATATTAAAGAAAATGGGGGGAAAAAATCTGCGACCTAGAAGTTGAAACAATTGATCATATTTTATGGGAGTGTATCAAGACTCAAAATTTGCTGATAGATCTAGAAACTCTAATAGATATAAAACAAGAAGAAATATGATCAACAGAACAAACGCTATTGACAAACAAACAATAGCTTCATCAAAAAGTCACCACAAGAACTAACCAGCCAAATGCGACTGTTTTAGTTTGGGCATTGGAATTTACGTCAAACTAACCAAATGGGTGAGAGGACCCCGCCCTTGACCCAAATCCAAGCTCCAAATCAACCGTCATCAAGTTTTATAGACAAGTCGAAGATTCTTTGTTACATCATTGGCAACAATATATTACACAGTTTGGGAACAGTGTGACCTGTTTGGACAATTGGATTCATTTACAAAATAGAATCATTGATTGTCTGTGAGTTGGATGAATGTGTCATGGGGTTGTAATATAAATATTGATTGTCTGTGAGTTAAATGAATGTGTTATGGGGTTGTAATATAAACACATGAACACACAGCAGTTTATAACGTTTTATTTTAAACCAAGTATTATGTCCCAAGTTTGATAACAATCAGCATTGTGTGTGTACATAGATATATAATTACAAGTTATCAACATAATCATAAATGTGAAATAAGAAGTATTCTTAACAAGATGTTGTGTATAAACAAAAACAAGGTTATATAATAATGTTAGTAAAGTACTTGTGTAATTCATGACACTTTTAATCTAAAAGGATTTTAAAAGGTCTATAGTCCCAGAGCCTAATGTTGCCTTAAACTTATACCAAATTATCTAGATTTTTCTTATTAAATTTAAGTCGTGTGGTTCTGGAAATACAAGTATTGTGGCTCTTATATTATAAATACTAGACTGGTGGTTTTAGTAATATATGTTTTGTGGTGAAAGTGATAGAAGTCTAGTGGTTTTAGTAATATAAGTCTTGTTGTTCTGGTAATGAAATTCTTGTGGTTCTGGTAATAAGAGTCATGTGGCTCTGATTAGCTAGCTCTGATAATGAGAGTCTTGTGGCTCTGGTTATAAGAGTCTTGTGGCTCTGGTAATAAGTCTTGTGGTTCTGGTAATACAAGTCTTTTGGTTCTAGTAATGCACTTTTAATAGTGCATGAAAGAACATTGACAGCAGTGCAAAATGTATGGTTTGTTACTCACAGACAGATTTTTTCCATTCTTTTAGTATAATTTTGGAAGCATAGAAGAAATAATGTACATTGGGATATTCTGTACAGTAATGTGGCTATCACAAAATTTTAGCACAATTCAACATTACACATTCAAACAATTATTCTTCGTGGTAGATTTTTAACAGTTGTATGGATATCACAAATCTAGCACAGTATAACATAACACATTCAAGTACATGTATTTCTTAACCTGAATCTTAAGTTTGACAGTTTTTTTCAAACACAGTACGACCCCACAAATTAATAAACATTCAGGTAGACGCAAGTTTATCATAACAGTCTCATACAACATCCATCATACTACAAACGAATGATAACTTTGAACGCTCAACATGACATTATACAATTCATTGAAGCAACTGAGACATCAATTTACAACTTATATTTCAAGATATGATTACTCGTGCATATAACCAAACATTGAAAAAATTAATTATTTTTTAAGTTGATATTGAATTCACAAAAACTGAATTGTGCAACAATCTTGACAAGATAAATTTCAAGCTGTGTTATAATGTACTTAACGGAAAAGAATAGTACAGTCAAATTGACAAAAAACTTCCTTAACATAACATGTACATTTGATTTCAAAACTGATAAACAATCTGCTAATGTTCTTTCTAAAATAAGCACTAAAAGGATGTTGTTTTACATTAATTTTGCTACTGATTTAAATAAATAATTTAAGGAAGTTAAAATGCAAGTACAAGTGTTCAAAATATAGAAGAACTTCAAAAATAATGATATGTAAATTATGGTACTTAAGATGTAATGAAAAATGGCAGAAATACTAAACAAAATTAAATTAAGAGTATTTCTGTTACCACTTAAAGAACACAAGCAAGTCATTTAAATAATAATTGCACTTTCACATGTGTTAACTAGATTTACTCGTTCTAATATATAGGAGATTTAGTGACTACATAACAGTTTGTACGTTGTACTGTAAATGTTATTCTTATCAACAAATACAAGCATGTAAACAAAATAAAGAGTTGTTTTACATAAAATTATATAGAGCTGATTTATCGCATTGCTCTTAAAAAGGTTTAAAGAATTTTTTTCTTCAGAAAATGACATCTGAATAAGAGACTTATAATCAAGAAAAACACACAAAAACATCAAGTTACTATAAAAATACTTCAAATTACATCACGAAAATACATGAGGCCAGCCGTAATCACAGAACTTCTAAGAATGTTTATTCAACAAATTGAATGATGTGGTTAAACTACTCAAGTGGATCTCAATCTTCCCATTAAACCTTCTGTGACGGGGGCCTCAAACCTTAAACATAAATTTCTAGGTTTTTCTAGAGAAAATCCTGTAATAAAATACCATTCTTTTCCTTTTTAAAATGATTAAAGGATTCAGTCGGAAAACAATAATTTCGTAATACATACAATTTATAATTGCATAACTTAGACTGGTTTACCACAATACATAAATACATAAATAAGAGACACATTTGACAACATCTAAGATAAGTTAAACTATTTCTTGGATTTTTTCAGTTATAAACAAGATCTTTAAAATACACCAAAAGTTAAATAAGATTGTGGCGGGACAGAATTAACACAAGACATAAATACATACTGCAGCACTACTACACGACCACATTAGGATTCACTAGATCAACTATGGTCTATAACATTGTTCTACTACACGACCACATTAGGATTCACTAGATCAACTATGGTCTATTACATTGTATGTACCATGTAAATCAAAAGTTGCTTAAGAGATCATTCAGACTTATTTTACATCTTACAGAGAACAGACAGATCTGACGTATCATTACATACATGTAAATCAAATACACTTCTTTAATGGGTTCAGACAATATCTAACAAAGGCACTGAATATGAACACACCAGTGACAGTACTCGACACAGTAAGTATATAATGACTGGGTAATGTTAAACAATATCACGAGAGACAAGAATTGTGGAAACTTGTTTAACTTTATACAAAAACATTTTTACATTAAAAAATACAATGGTCCCAATACAGCAGTATTTTTCTAATTCATGACAATAATTCTACATTAAGGATCTAACATATATTGAATCTGTAAAGTACAGTAAGATTCATAAATAAGTTATCAATAGTTCAATGTGAGTATCTGGTTAAGATAAAAATATGATATTCAATACCAGGTTCTAACACATAATATATATTTCACGAAACGGAAATGATATTCAGATTTTGACATCATAAGAGTTAATTTTCTTTTTATTGTTTCCATCTGCACTGAATAATCATGACTGCCATACACAACCAAATATCAATGATAATTGGTTGTTAAGTTCAACCAATGTGAGACCAGGAATTTAAAATCAATAATGGGATGTTCAACCAATCATTAAAATTGCACAAAGTGTTAATAGGTTATGTGTGTTTACATATTACGTCATGGTATTATGTGATAAAAGAACACAGTTGTCTTTAAAGACAATTTGTGATAACACATACTGTACTTGTACACATTCAGTTTAAATGGTTTATTAATGTTTAAAACTAAGTTAACCAAACTTGGACAGTACAGATGTATGTAGCTTTGAAGGATAATACAATGGCACGATTGAGATTGACAGATATGTGTTATCGGGTCTGTAACTGTAGTTACTTTGCAGATGCAAGATAAAATGGAGAACATATGAAATAGTTTACAAATACACACCATCAAACAATATATATAAACTTGAACATAAATTAGTTTATGTCTGTTTCTTGTGTAAATATAGATTTCCCACTGATTTACATTATTTGTTATTTAAGTTTATTATGAAGATATTATTAGTAGCATGTTGATATTATTTAATATGATTCTGATATAAGAAAAGATAAACTATGACATAAAGCCTATATACAGGAATAATTAAAATATCATACAGAAATAACAGTCATTGAATCTGTGCAGAATGAAGCTTTTTATATTCACCTCAAATATTAGACCTTTCGTACCCTTGTTGGACCTTTCGTACCCTTGTTAGACCTTCCGTAACCTTGTTAGACCTTTCGTACCCTTGTTAGACCTTTCGTACCCTTGTTAGACCTTCCGTACCATTATTAGACCTTCCGTACCCTTGTTAGACCTTCCGTAACCTTGTTAGACCTTTCGTAACCTTGTTAGACCTTCCGTAACCTTGTTAGACCTTTCGTACCCTTGTTAGACCTTTCGTATCCTTGTTAGACCTTTCATATCCTTGTTAGACCTTTCATATCCTTGTTAGACCTTTCATATCCTTGTTAGACCTTTCATTTCCTTGTTAGACCTTTCATATCCTTGTTAGACCTTTCATATCCTTGTTAGACCTTTCATATCCTTGTTAGACCTTTTGTTACCTTTATGTATTTATTCATCTACCTTATTATGTCCAATTTGTAAATTTTAGAAATAATTTTTCATCGTGAAAGTGTCAGCACAAATATATCATGGATTTACAAAGATACTGATAAATCAACAGAAACAATAAATAATAATATATACATGTACATGTATATTTATACGAGACAAGTAAGCACTGACTTTATTGTAGAAGTCACAGCATATATAAATTCACTATAACAACAGATGTAAAATGAAAAAGTTCTGACATCATGTTGACTTGCACATCTGAAGCCTCCATGCAGCATAGTGTTAGAACATGTCTGACATGTGGAGTGTTATATAGACTAAGAAACAGTAATAACATAGAGGAACGTTATACAGACTAATACGAACGAGTACACATAAACATGTAAAATACCAAACATATTAATAACATGAGTTGCATGGTGGGAAAGAAGAATATCTAAATTCATGGAAAAAAAATTTCCTACAAATTAGTATTCATACATATGATACAACATATAGCTAACAAGAACACACACACTAAAGGTGAGATCAATGATTAAATTTAAATATAGTAATTTGTAGAAATAAATTCATCATAAACTGACAAAGATTCTTATATATCTATACACATGTACATAGAAATATGAGTTAAAAGTATACATTGAATTGAACACATGGAAAGGCAATCAGAAAACAAATAACAAACAAATATTTTCTAGCATACCTTTAGTTTGTTTTATGTAGTTAACCTTAGTTTAGGTCCTGGAAAAACATTGGACTAGCTTCTTGCACACTTAGTTTTCTCTCATCCTAAATTACTTCACATTTTGGCTATGAGATTAATAATTTTATGAGAAAAAAACAAAAGGTCCCAAATAACTTAGTATGTAATATTTAAACTTAGATTGAAATTTGTATTGGCACTGAATATATTAGGATTCACAGAATAGCTTTCCATTGAAAAAAAACCCAATTATATACAATATTTGAATAAAAATATCATGTTAAAATATAATTCACATAAGTTTGAAGTTTGATACACTTAACAGCTAAAACAAAGAAAATACAAGTAGTCTATGAACAAACACTTTCTATTGTGAATCAACTTTGTTACCATAGTAACACACATAATATATATGTATGATTTCTTTATAATATAACTAACAAAATAATCCATGGTCTTCAGTACCTTAATATGGCAAATATTGGAAAAGCATGATGTATCCTTCATATGGCAAACAGTGAAAAAAATGTATCCCTCATAAACAGATCTATTATGAACACAACTATTCTCCTGTATAATGATCACTAACTAATAAACAGTATCTATGGTGAATCACCATAGAAACACAAAAAAACAAACATAAAGTATCCCTCATAATCAGATCTTACATGAGCACAACTATTCTCAAGTCTAATGATCACTAACTAATAAACAGTATCAATGGAGAATCACCATAGTAACACAACAAACAAACATGATGTATCCCTTAAAAACAGATCTTTAATGATCACAACTATTCTCCTGTCTAATGATCACTAACTAATAAACAGTATCTATGGAGAATCACCATAGTAACACAACAAACAAACATGATGTATCCCTTAAAAACAGATCACAACTAATCCCATGTATAATGATTCCTAACTCATAACTATAGATAAACAGTCATTGTCAAAGGTGATTACTATATCTAAACCATAGCAACACAATTAACATCTTCATTAAATAACTCAAAAGAAAATAAATAACTTTTCAAAAGCACTATACATGTGCTGTACTTGTAAGCATGGATTCATCGACAAAACTATTCTTCCTGTATTCAAGATTACAGAAATATTTCAAAAAATAATCATATATGTTACAAACTGAAATGGGAGAAAATAAACTTTAAATCAAAAAAACAAAAAATTAAAGTACAAAAACTGAATATTGACTGTTGGTGATTTCATCTACTGCTAAATGTTATTTCATTAAGAAGTTTTATTGGTAAGTCACCTACACAGGATTTAACAACTACTTTGAGAAGAAAATGAATGACCAACCTCACAGACCTTGCTAATTTTACTAAACCAGAAGGAATTTACTTGTACTTATATAAATAAGTTCTATCACTAATGCCAAGTGATCTACAGTATTTATATATCAAACACAGCTCCAGATTTAGTGTCTGTGTCTACTGTAGCTGATGATAAAGAGTCGGTCACTAAGTTACCAGGCGTGGTTGTACTCATAGTCTGCCAAGTGATCTACCATATTTATATATCAAACACAGCTCCAGAGTTTGTGTCTGTCTACTGTAGTTGATGATAGACAATCGGTCGCTAGGTTACCAGGCGTGGTCGTACTCATAGTCTGTCTGTTATCCACCATATTTATATATCAAACACAGCTCCAGATTTTGTGTCTGTGTCCACTGTAGTTTCTGATAGACAATCGGTCGCTAGGTTACCAGGCTTGGTTGTACTCATAGTCTGCCTGTTATCCACCATATTTATATATCAAACACAGCTCCAGAGTTTGTGTCTGTCTACTGTAGTTTATGATAGACAATTGGTCACTAGGTTACCAGGCGTGGTCGTACTCATAGTCTGCCTGTTATCCACCATATTTATATATCAAACACAGCTCCAGATTTTGTGTCTGTGTCAACTGTAGCTGATGATAAAGAGTCGGTCACTAGGTTACCTGGCGTGGTTGTACTCATAGTCTGCATAATATGACGTAGCTCATTTACCTGGCTTTCCACAGTACTGTAATGGTCAAGTAAATAGATTGATTTCACTTAACTATCTCATTTCATAACTTTTCTGTCATTTTGGCATTATTAAGTGAATATTAGCTTTCCTCATTACAATGTTTTCCATAAGAGTAAGCCAAAGGGTTCAAAAGTTTAGTTGAATTTAAATGAAGAATCTACTCCCACTGTTTAGATTTTAAATTTTAAATGCAGAGTCATCTTTTAATGTTTATAGATAAAACCTATTACTACCTATATTAGACTTGCACCATTTATGTAGAGGTGAAAAGTGACAGGCCATTTTGTCAGACTTATAAAGGTATTTCAATTTCAATTAAGGAATATTTTATTGACAGTATATATCTACAATATGCATAAGGAGAAGAATTGGTTGACTTGGTGTAAGGATAATGTAACTGCACTATGAAGTTGCCATCAGTGCACACTGTCACAAGCAGACACAGTATTATGACCTACACATGAGTTGAAAGGGACGTTAAACCCTAATAAAACAAACAACTTTTTCTACTTGGTGTTTGTCTGCTTACCTCCATGACTGTGTCGACACCTCTACAGTAGTCATGTGATCGTCCATCTGTTTCTGCAGTCCTGTAATCTCTGACCTCAGAGAACTCAAGCATGTCTGCAGGTTGTCTAAAGGCCTGTGATTATAAGTTAATGAATAGATTTAATGAAGAAATACATAGACAATTTGGTCAGAAAATTTAAATAAATTCATTAAAATGATGTAAAAGTACATCAACATTTATAGGTTGTCTTTTTTGCATACTTTAATTGAAATATGGGATTTCCTCAAGTATTATGTTAATTATTGAGAAATAAATCAATACTTACTTGCTTTCCAATGCCTTCACAGTGGAGTCTTGTACCAGTTTTTCAACAACCTCAAGGTCAAAGGGCAAGGGAGGGATAATAACTGCATCTCTATCCTCCACCTGTGTACCAGTCTCTTTAGTGGTTATCTCCCCATCTTCGTTGTCATGGTTACTGTTCTTGTTCAGTTTTTTAGTCAACTGAAATACAGTTAAATGGTCATTAATGTCAGATTTACTTTACATAATCAATTAATTAGAGCCATATTCCAATGTTCGTATCAAAAAGTTAATTATTACAACACTGTACAGATAACAAACAATTGTAAATACATACAATAGCTAAACTTAACATACAAATGAATGTGGTGTGTTTCTAACTAAATTGTCATACTCTAAAACATTACTCATATGAACAGCGCTTAGAGATACAAACTACCGGTAAATATAAAACTTTTTTTTGTATAAAAAGACAGCCAAATGAACCTTTTAATAAAACAAGTGTTTTGCCAAACAGTTTACACAAAAAAATTGTTTATATCCCATATCATTGTATTGCAAAGAGGTGTTGAAAGTGTAAAACTTTAGTTATGTCCTACCTTGTGGTGCTGTAAAGAGGCCTTTAATGTCGCTCGTAACTGAGCCATCTCTGTCTGGTGAACAGACTTCTCCTGTCTGACATCAGACAAGTCTTGTCTTAAATTGTCTAGTTCACTCAGCTGAGACTGCAAGAAAGCAAGAATTATGTTAATCTGCAGGATGGGAACTGAAGAGTAATATTGAGGTCTAACTAACAGCAAGTTAAGTTAATCTGTAACATTACACCTGTATGGTATTGTGAGATCTAACTTACAAGTTAAATTAATCTGTCACATAATGTCTATATTGTGTTTTGGAGGTCTAACTAACTCCAAGTTAAGTTAATCTGTCACATGACACCTGTAATGTGTGTCTGTTGTCTATTTAACAACAAGTTAATCTGTCATATGATACCTGTATGGTGTTTCTGAGGACTAACTAACTACTAGCTATAAAGTTAATATGTCAAGTGATACCTGTATGGTGTTTCTAAGGTCAAACTTACTACTAGCTATAAAGTTTATATGTCACGTGATACCTGTATTGTGTTTCTAAGGTCATTCAGCTCTATTTCTTGTCTCTGTTCTGACAAGAGTGCCTGATTCTGTACTGCTTCTATCTCTTTACACTTCTGGTCTAGCTGCCATTGTAAACTCTAAAACATCAAACATCACACTTTCATATATACATGTACTTTGTATTTACAAAATTTTACAATTTGATTTAAAACTAGAAATATCATTGTCATACATTTAAAAAATAGAATTGTGATTTAGTAAATTTCATGAGATGATGATTATAGTTGGTCCCCGTGCAAAATAAGTGAACTGCCCCGTATGTTTATAGAATGCGGTTCAATTGTAATATATTGAACTATTTACAAATTGTATATGGGGATCACATTTTGTGAAAGATGGAACAGATTAGTTTTTGCTTGACATGAACGCCCACTTACAGAGTTCTTTCAAATGCAATTGTACAATAACCCAATTATGTGACCGAAAAAAGGTGATGTATTGTTGGATTTCCACAAATATTGAACTTGACCTGTATATTGATGAGATACACCAGTATGCTAAATATGATTTAAATTAGTCAGTTCAAGCAAAACCCACTGTTCAGAAACCAAATATGGACCATTATCTTGTACAAATGGTTAAATGTCCATCAATATAGAAAATGGACTGTATTTAGTTATGATTCTGAGACTTCAATATTTCTTTATTTAAATTCCTTTTAAAATATAGCACCAAAACCAAATTTGTCAGAAACAAGGGCTATGACTTTTGTACAAATGGTTAAAATATGGAACTTGACCTGTAAACGTATGAGATATACAGCATGTCAAATATGATTAGAATTCTTCACTTCCTTCAAAAGTTAGTGTGCATAAATGAATTATGTGAAATACATATTGACGAGACAGTTTAAAATAAACCAGAGAGGATTGTTTTTAATGAATTTATTAATTTTCTGTTACTTTATGATTTGGCTAAACACTTTAGCATTAGCTTTTCTGTATAAATAACTATTAATTAATTGAAGCACTGAGCATACTTCTTAACTGTTACAGTACATTCAAAATAACATTTTCTTTATTGTAAATAGAGAACTTACAGCAATTTGTTCCTGAATGATGGGTTCCCTTGCTAAATTATCACTAAGTTCACGCTTAACTATGTCCAGTTGATGTACAAGTTCTTTATTTTCAGTGTCCAGTGTGTTTAACTGACCAGTCTGTACTTGCTGTAACTGTTTACTGTTGTCCAGTTCTGCCCTCAGTGAGTCCGTCTCCTGTACTCTATGTTGTAGATCTTGTACGAGATTCTCTTTCTCTGCCGTAGCATTGTTAAGGTGTCTCCTTATCTTCTTATTCTCCGTAATCTTTGTTCCAATCTGTCAAGTTCAAGTTTGATAAGGAAATAACTCTTTGGTTAATTAACAATAATAAAAGAAACAACTAATAATTTAATGATTATTAAAAGTGATTGCAAGTGTATTCATGTAGCTATAAATACATGAACAGTTAAGTCACATTTAGAATAAGTGAAATATGAAGAATTTTATGGTAGATTTTAAATTTACTCATTTGAGTACTTGTAGGCAGATGATTTTTTCTAACATTTTAGATATTACATAATTTGGTGGTACCCTGCATCTCAAATACAATCACTGTTTAAAATCTGACGAAATCAAAATTGTTCATGTATAGTAGGACCACCACTGGTGGTGTAAACATTGTCATATACAATGCAGGTTAATGTTTATTATTAACCTGTTTCCTAAGGTCTCGTTGATTTTTCTTTTCTTGTATCATTTCCTCTTCTAGAGATTTAATCCTCTGATGACATTCCTCCCCCTCCTTTTCTTTCTCAGTGATAGCTTCCTGTGTCTGAGTCTGAAGTTCCACCAACACAGACTCCCGCCGAGCCAGGGCGTCCTCTAACTCTGACACATGGTGTTTCAAGGAGGCATTTGTCTGCATCAATCCTGAACACAAATAATAAGATTGTCCAATGGGTCTTTACATCAATCTTATTGGAATAGCACTATATTTCATTTAGTAAATGTATTTATCATAAATCATAATGTTATTTAATTGCATGAAGCTATTACATAATTATATAGTATGCAACACATTACATATAACTGGCTGCATAGCATACACACATTCTGTTCTGATTGGCCATGACTTGATTATGATGTAACGTAACAATGGTATGACATCATATTTCATTGTTACAGTGTAGGCATTTCATTGCTAATTTTCACACATTTTAAAGCATTTCTATGCTAAAATTATTAAGAATGTTTATAATGTGATGCATATGATAAAGAGAATCTGTAATTTGTTTCCTTTTCACATGAGATATACATGTATGACATGAAATCTCATCTCAGATTTTTGAAGTTTTGTCAAATTGCCCACTTTTTTCCTTCCTAGTGGCTTCCTTTAGATCCAGCTTCACCAATTGAACAAATGTCTTCTTTTTAGAGAAGTGAAAACTTGACAGATTTCTATAATCTTATTTTTTTTTCTCACCCAAACAGGAGTAAATATAACCTAGTTTTGACCCCACCCAGGGTCAGGCTTTGAAGAAAGTTGGTTCTCCATACCCCAAAGTAACTACATACTGTATATGTAAGCATTAATTATATACTCTCAGCCTCCTAGTTTATTAGAAGATTTTTGAAATGTTGTCATATTTTCCCCATTTTAGCCCCCTACTGGCTAGTGGGGCCCCCTGGAGGCAGAGCCCCATCCTTTTAATATACCTGAATCCTTTTAACCTAATTAAGGATGCGTGCTTCCCACCAAGTTTCGTTGAAATTGGTCAAGTGGTTTTACAGGAGAAATCAAAAATGTGAAAAGTCAATGATGCTGATGCCAAGAACAATGGATGGATTTTCCATGGGAAAAGTTCACCATGAATCTTTGGTTCAAATGTAACAAAAACTTAACATTTATGTATGATAAAATAAAATGAACTTACACATGCTGGTTATAGACAAAGCTAAACAGTCAAGTAAATGTACAAACAATCACATCAGATACATTAAAGAGAAACGTGATTACAAAAAATTACCCACAGTACTACATGGTCAGCAGATTATGACATGTGGGAATAATTATCAATCTTTAAAGCTGTAATATTCTCCAAATTGATACATTTCAATTAACCAAATTCAGCTACAAACGTCAAGTAAATGCCTAGA
>JAUMGZ010116436.1:0-17427 GCA_032359645.1 Pododesmus macrochisma
ATCTAAACAATGTAGGAATAATTGTAACATTTGTTACTTCTGTAATGACGAAGAAGAAAGTATCTTACATATATTATTGGACTGAAATGTAGTACATTACTAAAACTCCCTAGAAAATACACTACAAAGTTATAGTTTAAACTTTACATACACCAAACTAACCTATATATTTGGACTCTACAAAAGGAAAAACTTAAACGAATTCAAAATAAAAACCAAAATCCTTTTATCAATAAAATATAACATATATAGAACAAAATATGATAAAACCGATCTTAACCCACACGCAATTAGATAGGTAATAAATAATCTTTTTACAACACACAAGATATTTTTCAAAGGAGACAGTGCTGCATTTAAATCATTGGAATGCACAGAAAAAATTTCTCCAAACCATATATTTATCCTAAGACTGTTTTCTGAAAGTTTATAATTTTATATCAAACATACTCCTATTCGTATATAAAACAAACGATCTAATTATTTCACACCCACTTTCTTCAGTTAAGAACTGCAAAACTATATTGCCTCATTACTAAGTACAGTCAAACCTGTCTTAAAGGCCACCTTTTTAACAATCACCTGTCTTTAAAGGCCAGATTTTTATTTCTCGTCCACTAGAAAAGGAAATCTCACGAAAATAGGGGTACGATATGTATCTGTCTCAGGTACTAGTACTGAGATCGATTTCACGTGCTATAAACAATTAAATAACGTCATGATAAGGTACTGAGATTGCTGTCACGCGCTTTCTAGCAATGAAATAACGTCACTGATGCTACTTCAGATGCGCTTTTGCAAGGATGCCAAAGAGGAAATTGATGCATTTTTATAGTTATTTTCATCGTTTAACGATTAATCGCTATAAGGAGCCGAGAAAAAGAACCTCGTACCTTTTTCTGTTCAAGATAGTATTATCTCAGTCTCGGGATGGTATATATGTTATCTCACGACTCGGCTATCGCCTCGTCTTGATATATTTAACATACATACCACCCCTCGTCTGAGATAATTCTATCTTGAATAGAAAGAGGTACGAGATGCTATTAATCCCGTCACTTCATGAACCTGTATTTAAAGGTCACCTGTCTTTAAAGGTCACTTTTCTTGGTTCCCTTCAGTGGTCTTTAAAGACAGGTTTGACTGTATGTAAACATCATATGCAGAGTTCTATTTATTTCATTCTCTTCACACTGATCTACTACTATTATCTTTCGTTTTCTTTCTACTTTCCTTTCTAATACTTTAAACTAAAATATCAGACCATAACCACACAACAAAGTGAGAGGGTAATGCAGAATATATATTGTTCATGATATACAAACTGAGTAACAGTTTCATAATAATATTTAGGTATATTCCGCATGTTTTTGTTTTCTATAAGAATTGGAATTAAATATACTTCCGAAACTCAAAAATGGCTGGCAGATCGTAATGCATCGGGGTCAATAGACGGCTTGCCTCACACACAACAATGGCCACTCGGGAAAATTTCAGTATAACAATAGCTCTTCTCCATATCTACTTAATATACCAGGTTGTTGGTAAACTATCCTCTTAAACAACGTTATTATATAAAGCCGCTCATTCTCTTCTAGCCTGTGAATGAGTTGAAATTTGCATATATATATATATATATATATATACAGTATTTTGGAATAGATAAGACATGTTTCTGTCGCACTCTTACTAAAGGAACGTATATGACATTATATATCGTAAGGTTACTTATAAATGAACATGGAACGTGTATCGGTCAAAATAATTTGTAAGTATATACACGTTATTTTTGTGAGAGTCCTAACTAACCCAGTCAAATTTGCCTCACACCAAGTCAATTTTAGAACACATTTGTAGTCATGTTAAGACAGGTACTGACATTGCCTTTTTTTATTTGGGTTTAGCGTTCTTTTAACTCATGTATAGGTCAAAGCGAGACGGTATCTGCTTGCGACAGTGCGCACTTATAGCGACTGTATAATGTTGTCTCACTGAAATACCACACCGCAGACATATTAACATGATACTTTACTCAGTTACATTATTCTGACACCGAGCCAACAAGTCCTCCTCCTACCCCGTTATGCTGAGCGCTTAGTCGGGAGCGAGAAGATTGCATAATTTTTAAGTCTAAGGTTTTGACTCGATTCGATCGCACGACCGTGGATTCTAGCACCAGTCTACTAGCATGAAGCGAGCGCCCTAACCACTGCATTACACGAGGTTCTGACACTTAGCTTATTGGTTCTCTTCTATAGATATTATTAATTGGTGGCCTGTTTCAGGTTTCAATTTTGTATTCATCGATTTAACGAGGTATAGTCCATTTTTAATTCAATTCCCCCTTCAAGTCCGTTGATGAGGGTTGATTTGGAGCTTGACTTCGGGTCAAGAGTGAGGTCCTCTTATCCATCTGTTTGGTTTGACGTAAATTTTTAATGTCCGTCTCACTTTGCTAGTTCATTCTTGTGACATTTTGATGACAGAAGCTATTGATTGCTTGTCCTTAACTTTTGTTCTGTTGATCCTATTTCTTCTTGTTTGTTTACATATGTCAAAATGTTGTTCGACACATGATGCGCAACACCCATGTGTTTGACACCTTATCATGGTGGGAGGTTTGAGTATCTCTGTGACCTGAAAAGCTATGCTTGCGATAACTTGTGTTCCTAGTAGAGTCACTCAAGTCAGACAGGTTGAAGGGTAGATGACAAAAAAAGATCAGCACAATCCAATATTACTTCATAAAATCCAGGTTAAGTCAAAATCCCGGCGGGGTTCCTGTCAGTGGTCTAACGATGATGTCATATTCGAAACCCAAGAGGATATTGACACATTATAAATGTGTGATAATGTAAATTGTTGCAAAACAGAAATCTTATTTTAATTACCGTAAAATTACATTTTGAAACATACGTCGCAGACTACCATTACTTGAATGACTGTGGTTAAACGGGTTAACATATTTCCAACCTTCCCATTCACACGAAAGGATGGGGCTTCGAACATTTAATCAATGAAACATGTTTTTATTTTCAAATGACGAATATACATGGACATTACCATTTGATTTATATTTAACTGTGCAAGTTAAATTAACGCAACATAAGTTTGAATATACTGTACTTTTTGGCAGGTGAAGTAGTTTTGGTGTTCATTGTGAATGTGTATTTTGCTAACGGTAAGAAACATATTTATAATTCGATTTCTTCTTTCAACGCTTTTTTGTAGTTACATGTATATCTCTAAGCCTAGAATAAGCAATTTTCAAAACCCAACTTTTTCCCAGGTTAAAATGTTTACCCATCAGTAAAAATACTGCAACGCTTAAAGTAGAGTATACGAAACAACAAGACGATAATAAAAAGCTGCAAATCCATGGACATGGGAAACAAACAGAAAACGTTGGACGCACACAGGAACAAAAACAACAAAAATACAATTATTACCTAAAAAAGGAAACATCTTGAATTTCTGTTTAAAAATTCAGAAGCGAAAACAGGTGCTCGCCATAAAGAGATTGCAGTAGATATAACGTAATACATATATGAAAATATGCGTATAGTATAAAGAATGAAACTAATATCAATATTAAACAACATTTTAAAAGGGTATTTAGAAAACACTTATTTATTGGTTTGAAATGAAGGATGGTTGATACATGTATTTATAACTCTATCTTAAATACGCTTTGATTATGATAACATGCAATAGTGATACTGAATTACGAAATCGAATGTTACTAATAATAAGAAATGTCGCTTGCAATACAGAATACATATCGCTTAGCTATATCATTTCATCGTTAGGTTCATGTAGAGAACAACTTATTTAATACTTTATGAGTTAAATGCCAACAGACATATACTTATAATATTACAGGTAGAACGTGTTTGCTATGTAATGGAGTCGATGATCCAACACATTGCGCAGCAACAGTGCAGTGTACACCAGAAGAGGTAAATGTCAAACAAGTTTGCTTTTACACAGCTCCAAAATCTATATAAACAACAAAATACGTTGAATCAACAGAACAAGAAACATTGGAAGCCAATAACAGCCACATCAAACAATTCAAAACTAGAAAAAATGAAGAATCAAGTAAACGTCACAACAATCCTCAAAACTAAATACACATGCCCAGAAATACTTAAGACGGTCAACCAGCAAACACGGGCGATGGGGTTAAACAGGCTAATTATGTATGAACTTTCACGTATTAGACCAGACGCCTAGCCTAACGGAAAGTTTATGGGGCATCCTTCTAAATCAAATAGTCAATAGGAAACACAAAATTCAATCGTCGTTGATTCTGATGGGTTTTTTTTCACTTTGAAGGAAAAAAATGTGTTGACTATTATTTTGATTCGCTTGGTTATTCCTTCTTTAATTTCAAGACGTTATTTGCCAATACGTGTTATTATTTACATAAATGTCTATAACACCGACAGTTTTCCACCAATTAAGATTTGATGTACTAGTTTTCTATGTCTCTGTTAATACAGCTTGTAATTTTTAAATTTATTTTATAATCAATTATAAGTGGTTACGTAAAACTATCATATTGACGCTAATGTTATGCACAAGCAGTAAATTCGAAAATCCAAGACGATATGCTAAAGCCATAAGTCCATGGACATGGGCAAACAAAAGGAAAACGTTGGACGCACACAGAAAATATAACCAGATAGTTTATTTACTAAAAAAGGGAACATCACGAACTTCTATTAAAAAACTAGAAGTGAAACAAGGTGCTCGTGATATGGTAAGCGTTTCCTGTTTCACATGTGTCACCCGCCGCGATGCTTCCGTGTCATTCCGGTATAAGGCAGCCCTTTCCACTGTTTAAAAAAGAAGCAAGACGCTGGTCATGTTTGTTATTACAATATAAGACCTATTCATATCAGCAACTTCACAAACATTTTTTGTACGTATGAACGTGTAATTAGTGGTTATATATATAATTGTTTCCGTATTAATTACAAGTCTTCAGGATTGTCGTGATGACAATTTATTTCCAAACCTTCTGGTGCTGAATTGTTTTGCTGCAGCTATTGTTTGTTTTTCAATGCCTCTCGTTCTGTTCATTCCACTCATCCTGTTTTTACTGCAATAGCTTTATATACTTTTCTTTGTTGTATTTCAGTTTTTGTACATCTGGACCAAAGGTCCAAAGTGGACTTTTTTCATACAAATCCCGTCCGTCGTCGTTAACTTTTAATATTTTCGACTTCTTCTCCTAAACCCCTAGATCATTTTCATGGTATCCTTAGGGGAAGGGGATTCCGATTTGTTCAAAAGAGGGGGCTTGGCCCCCAGGGGACACTACAAGGGGACTTAAAGGGGGGAAATTAGACGAAACTTACAAAATCTTCTTCTTATATTCTGAAAGGCCTAGAGCTTATTGCTTTGTTATGTAGTAATAGGGACTAATTTTATACAAACTTGGTAGATGTCATACCTTTGGGAAGGGGATTCAAATTTGCTCAAATGATGGGGCTCGGCCCCCAGGGGCGCCACTTTGGGGTAAAAAAAGGGGGAACATTTGACCAAATTTCAAAAAATCTTCTAATAAACTAGAAGGCCTAGAGTCAAAATATATAGCAAATATGTAAACTTTTCACGTTTTCAATTTCTTGTCCTTAAACACTGGACCTCTTTCATCAAAACTTGATAGGAAGTATCCATAGGGGGAGGGGATTCAGATTTGTTCAAATGAAGGGGCTTGGTCACAAGGGGGCTCAAAAAGGGGGAAAATGTGTTAAAATTTTAAAATTAATGTTTTGGTATGTAGCAAGTTTAGTGCATAGAGAACTTAGTTTGTTCAAGTTGTGACCATTATAGATTACGCGGTTTTGGTGCAAAGTTCAACACTATAGCAAATATTTTAACTTTTCACATTTTTAACTTGTTGTCCAATATTACTTGACAAATTTCATCCAAACCTTTGTAGATGTCCTCCCTTTAGGTGGGGGTTCAGATGTGTGTGTATGATGGGATTCGACGCCACTTTGCTTGGGGTCCAAAAGGGGAAAATTTGACCAAATTTCAAAAATCTTCTTCTAATAAACTATATGGCTTAGGGCCAAATGTTTTGGTTTATAGTTACTTTAAGGAATGGATAACCTTATTTGTCCAAGGCGTGGCCCCGGGGTTCAAAGTATGGCAAATATAGCAAATATGATACTTTTTCACATTTTCAACTTAACGTCCAACACTGCTGGACTAATTTCATCCAAACTTGGTAGATGTCATCCTTAGAGAAAGGGGGTTCAGAATTGTTCACATGAAGGGGTTTAGTTCCAAGGGAGGGTCACTGGGGGCCCAAATGGGGAAAATTTGATAAAATTTAAAAATCTTCTTATAAACTAGAAAGCCTTTATTGCTTAACGCGTTGGTTTAAAGTAATTTGAGGGAATGAAGAACCAACTTTTTTCAAGGCATAACCCTACGGTCAAAAGTTTTCAAATGTCAAATCCAGATGGACGTTAAGGCCTTATGGTCTCTAGTTGTAATCTCTTCCAATAATATTTGTTAGATTATTCAAATAAAACTTTCACCTTTCTCTTTTCGAAATTGGAAGTATTTGGTAGGTCAACCAAAGATGTAAATAAATATGCTTATCTCGCTTATTGCCAAACACTTAGCATGTTGTGTAGGAGAAGGACTGGTTGGTGCGGTAGCAGGGTGAAGTGACCTGATGAAGTATCATATCAATGTTTCTGCAGCGTGATAATTTAGTGAGACATGTACAGCACTACAAATTTGTCATCAATACATGATGTCACGTCACATATTTTCTCTATATGACCTCAACATGTGTAAAACGGACGTTACACGCCAGTCAAACAAACACTAATTTTGCAATTACATTTGATAAATGTACATGAGAATGCAAAGGAAAACTATTTTCTGAAAAGAAAGAAAATAGAATATTTCGAAACCTTTTATATCAATTTGTGTGTGACAAATATAGCAAGTTTTCATGTCCAAGTCTTATGTGTATTTTATTAAATTTTTAAATGTTGGTCCATACCTAATACTTCTTGCTTCATGTAGGAAGTGTGGAGGTTGTGTCCTCATTAACCGGTATAACCACACCGCCTGTTTTCGTTTTGGGTGACAGTCCTAAGTCGGTATGCATGGAAAACTAGTCCGGGTGATTGTTTTGAAGTCACTTTATTTCGTTTTATTCTGGTGCTTAATTGTTTATGCGACTTTAATTGGTTTGTCAATGTCTTTCGTTCTGTTGATTCACTAATCCTTCTGTCTTTGTTTGTTTTTTTAAAACAAACTTAATATATTTTCATTATTGTTTATCTTTGTAGGAATGCTTTACGGAAAGGTTAGTCCAATCTGATGGATATTCTTTATATATTAACGCTGGATGCCGGAATAAAAAGGTGCGTTCACTTGTATACATCAATATCGTATAATTTGTTCTTTTTTATACAATTTTTGTCATCATGTATTATCATAACGTGATGTTTCCTTTATTAGTTAACAATGGTATTTATGTTTTTGTCTAAGTGCGTTCCACGTTTTACTTTTATTTGCCCATATCCATGGACTTTCGTTTTGTCTTTTCGTATTTACAACTTATACACAGAATGTCTTTGATACATATTTCTTAACATATGGAAATGAAAACAACAACAATTGCTAAATTTACTTTTCCAGAGCATATCTCTAACACTGTCTCCAAAAAACTTCTAGAAACTTTGCACATCAATCTAGTGATTATTGATTGCCTTTTTGCTTTGTGGGAGTCTTTGTTATTACACCCTTGATACATGTACCATGGACACACATAGCCAAAATTGATATATTCACTGTTTCTGGAGAATGTCTCCATAAGTGCTAAAATATCTTCATAAAAATGAAGATGCATTAGCTTCAAAAGTCGAAGATGCAGGCAGAGGTGTCTTGAATTTAGACGCCAATGAACTGTCACGACAGTGGTAAAAATTAGGTGTTGGGGATCTGAATGACTATGTCCTTGTTACTTATTCTGATAGTCATTAAAGTCAGAAACGTATTAACGTACCTAGAAGCATTAAGCAAAGCCTTTTGTGAGGTAAAGATAACTTATGACTGACGTTAAAAGTTTGTTTTGTTTCAAGTGTAAACATGTATGCATACTTTGAAGTTATACCAATCGATAATCATGGCAATTGTATGGGCTGTGATCAAACTGAGGTAATATTTGACCTAATTTAGACACATTCCTGACGCATGAGAAATGTTTAAATTGTAATGGAATTCTATGTTCACCTAGCAGAAACATGTGTCTCTTTCAGTATTGATTATTATTGATTGTTAAAGGCTTCAAAATATAAAAATCAAAATATGAATCTAGAAGGTTAGTGTACCACAAATCGATGTAACCCGACATTCCGGCTTTACCTACAGCTGCAGTGTGTTGGATGGCCGTCCTAAATCATTATATTGAGATGTAACTCGACATTCCGTCTTTACCTACAGCTGCAGTGTGTTGGATGGCCGTCCTAAATTATTATATTGAGATGTATGGTCTTGACAGTTTTAGTATTTCTATGTGTCCTCTCTCCTATATAGTGTCATAAGTTGTTTTCAAATTTTTCATTTACAATTACTTAATTGTTCTTGGTATTAATAGCTATGCTCCTATGCTACATCTCATGGCGTACCGTCATTGGTTGGTCGCAGGTCTGGTGACCTTTTAGAAGTGTGTGAAAAGTGCTGTGACAATGCAGATCAGTGTAACGAGAACCTTTGCCATTGTAAGTTATGGTGCTTGTTTTATTCTGAAATATTTAAAAATTAACAATGCTATTTGTCATGCATCTCTACAAAATTCATATTATTTAGTTATCGCGATCTTAAGTTTAGGAAAGATGACAATTTGAATCGGATGGACGGACGATCAAAGAAAACGTACATAAAACTGAATCATAAAAATATTCGAGGCAAGCCATCCCGAGTGGTCAAACTGGTTTATAAGATCCTTACCTTCCAACTTAACTTACAGAAAACAGTTACAAATTTGAAAATAAACCTTTAAAGGACAAGGACATAGTCATTCAGATCCCAAGAGAGTTCCTTGAAGATTATCCAAATTTAAAGGTTAGTGTCACAGTCTGTCTCTCCATTTTACTATATTGCATATGAGTCAAAATTCAAGACACTCCTACCTGCCATTTCAACTTATAAAGCTTATTCATATTAAATTGTCTGTTGTTTTCGAAATATTCTCCAGAAACAGTGTACGTATCAAGGTTGGCTATTTGTTTCCATGGTAACAGGGAAAAACACGTACAATGAAAACTCCGTCAATGAAAAAGCAGTAATTGATCACTAGATTGATTTGCAGACAAAGTGTCGTGAAATTGTCTTGAACGGTTTTGGAGATATGCTCCGGAAACAGTTAAATTAGCAATTTTGACCATTCGGTTTCCATGTTAACAGGAAAATGTTAAAAAAGAAAACACCTCAAAATCAACTAGACACTAGACCACAAGAGTTTCATGACGTTTTCTTAAAAGGTTTTTGAGAAATACTCCGGAAAAGGTAAATTTACCATTTCTGGCAGTTTGTTTCCATGGTAGCAGGACACATTTTGAAAATAAAACTCCTGCATATCAAAAAGCACTTCTTGTCCACTAGGTTGAAATGCATAGAGAGATTTGTGAAATTTTCTTTAACGGTTTTGAATATGTGCTCCGGAAACGGTTAATTAAGCAATGTTGGCTGTCTGTTTCAATGGTAAAAGGAAACATATCCATGCATCTTTTATTGAATCTTCTGCATATACTTCCGTTTCTGTGATCTTAAGATCATTTCATTTCACAAGGTAAAGTGAATTTATTTAGAATAAGTTTGACGCCTTGTAGGTAGTTTTAAGTGAGTATCGATGGCCCTGTTACAAACTTGCCTTCGCCTAATTGGATCACCAGATGATGCAGATGGATGTTAGACCATTTTTGTCACTTAAAGTTTTCCATTGATAGTCTCCTTTTTTTGCTGAAATATTTTTCCCGTGCTACATAGTTTGTTTCTTGACTAGATATATATTCAATTATATGTTTCAGTACAAAACAGAACCAATATTCTGTGTTATACCTGTGATAACGTATCTGACCCGAGTTTCTGCAATACCTTAAACAGATGTGCAGCTAACCAGGTAAGTTATTTATGCCAAACATGTTGAAAGGTAAAGTCCAAATACCGGCACATCCTTCTTTTTTGGTGCAGAGAGTATAGAATATCCTTGTACACAAGGGGTTGTTAACCCTTTCGCAATATAAATACCACCATCAAAAGCTCGAGATGAGTAGGTTGTAACATCATTGCATGATTTGTTTCTTAAGGTGCCAATGCTGTGTGCGAGGCACTGCATCTTATATTCCCCGTTCATAACGTTCTGCCAGTTATTTTAGTTTGTTTGATTAATTATGACTTAACGTCACATCACGAGTATTTCACCGAAATCGTAACAACAGACCAAAAGAGACAAAAACCAATCGAAAGGACAGGAAGGGAAGCAGCGACAGGAACGGGACATCAAATCACGGAACCGCCAGTCTAGCGTCCCATCCAAAGGATGTACTGATATTTGTCTGGCCTCTACCTTTCATCCTGTCTGACCCTACAAGGAACACAAGTTCCGTCTGCATAGCTCTCAAGGTATTCGCAATACCGTAACCACTCTACCACGATAAGGCGACAAGCACAGGGAATGCATTATTTTGAGTTGCGGACATAAGAGGATACAATTTAATTCGAACCTGTATGTATGTCTATACTCAAGATTTATATTCTCATGCGGTAAATTGGAAGGCTGAAGTCTCGTGAACTTGTTTAATCACAACGCCTAATTTCGTGATGGATGGCCGTCCTCAGTCGGTCCGCATGTATTACTAGTTTTGAGGATTCTAGTAGTGTTCATGTAATTCCTTATATTCAGGTGATTAATTGTTTGATGCAGCTATTGTTTGTTTGTCAATGTCTCTCGTTCTGTTGATTTCACTCATCCTGTTTTTTTACCTGTGTTCGAGTATTGTAAGTAAGTTCGTCTGTCTGTCTTTGTTTATCAAATTTAAATTATCACCTTTACGTCACTTCTGCTGACGAGGGATGGATTGCCCGAAACACGTGTCAAATTTTTTGTTCTTGAGCGTCCATTTGTGACGGCTGCTTTTAAGCTAGACGTCAAATGCGGGACGAGGTTATTTCAAAAATACTATTGTTTTTTTTTCTATATTTTGAGAGAGTATGTCTATTGGTGACATGTTTCAGTTTGCAATTTTGTATTAGTATACTATTAATATATTTCTTCCTCATTTTGTACTATACCAATAATAGTGTTTCCCTTCGTTTTGTCGCCTCTCTTCGTATCCTGTCACAGGATTTAATAGAAAAAGCCTGTGTTTGCCTGTTTATACTATTTGCATCATAAGTTTTAATTTCAAATATCCACAAAGAACATGCAGTATTAAAAGTACATTTAACTTGGGTTTTTTCTAAGATATCCCAAGGATGAATGATATCTGAACCAGAGTGACAGAATGTGAATTATCTTCTAGTTTTTTCAGCTACATACGGCTTACATGTAATACAATGGTCATTAGGATACGTTTTACATTGAATTGAACGTTCATTTTTTAAAGCATCTGGTGACAATGGATATAGCTGGTATTTATTTTGATGAAATCCTTGACACCGCCTTGAAACAAGAAGCAATAGGACCAACAGAACAAATATTATTGACAAACAAAAAAAAGTCACCACCAGAATGAACGAGCAAAAGTGTAACTTTTGGATTAATATCTATACTTGAGAAAGTAGTAATTAAAAAACCAAGACGATATTCTAAAGCTGCAAGTCCATGGGTATTGGCAAAGAAATGGAAAACGTTGGACGCACAAAGAAAAATTAACCAAATATACATTTATTGGCTAAAAAAGAAACATCACGAACTTTAATTAAAAAACTAGAAGCGAAACCAGGTGCTCGCGATACGGTAAGTGTTTCCTGCTACAAATGAGTCACCCGACACGATGCTTCCGTGTCATTCCGGTGTAAGGCAACCCTATTCTGATTTTCAAGGCTGATTATCACATAGAAAAGTGAGAAGGTCGAAACCTCACTAACCCTTTTAAACACAGTACCTGGTATTTTGGGTGATATGAAAATAATTAACAATCTCAAAAATTGTTGTGAAGTTACTTTTAATTCAATATTCCTGTTTGTTTTAGTTTTGAATTATTTGATGCAGCTTCGGTTTACTTTTGTTTTATGTTTTTTTCCAGGAATGCATAACAGAAGAAAAACTAACAATTGGACTTAACGGAAATGTTGTTAAAACATATAAACTAGGTTGTGAATTAAAACAGGTAGGTACCCTCTATGTATACAATGTATGTATATGTATCTTAAAGGTAAAACATACATAAATAAATGTAGTAAATACGCAAAACCGAGACGATATCAAAAAGCCGTAAGTCCATGGACATAGGCAAAAAAGGGAAAACGTGGCACGCACACACAAACAAGAACAAATTAAAATTATTAACTATAAAAGAAAACATCCCGAACTTCTTTTCAACAACTAGAAGCGAAACACATGTATTACATGTAAATACAAAGATGAGACGGATGATGAATATGCTACCTCATTATAAGACACGCTATTTGCTTTTTTTCCTTTTTTGAATCTACTTTTTGAATTGCAGTCATTCTCATAAAGCAAAATTGGAAACAGAATCTTGATAAGCTTTTGTTGGACTTCAGTATCAGTTATTTATGTCTTATGTCTATTTGCAAAAAAAGTATGAGTAGAATCAACAGAACAAGAGACATTGACAAACAAACAATAACTGCATCAAACAATTAAGCACCAGAATATAAGGAGTTAAATTGACATCACAGCAATACTCAAGACTAGTAATCCATGCAGACCGACTTGGGACGGTCACCCAGCACAAAACTAGCCAGTGAGGTTAAACTGGTTAATGAGGAATCAAACTTTCCACTTCCCGTATGAGACTAGAAGTCTTAACTACAGACATACATTTACAAAATAAATAAATACACTTCATGGCGATGTAAAGCATCCCAACAACTAACCGCCCAAATCAATTGTCCATAAAAATCTAAATTTTAGTACATGCATCAACGGCAAATATGTCAGGGTTGTTTTTAATTCTCCTAAGTTTGTAAACAAGATCGCCATAAAATGAGGGCTGTGAAGTGCCTCTAGTTACATATAATACTGGGAAATATGAATTTGACCGTATTTCATAAGAATCTCCGGATATCTTTTTACGTATTGCAATATCGATACCCCTGTGAAATAAGCTTAGTGGTAAGGTCAATATTACGAGACTGAAAGTCATTGACATCTAAACAAGCTCGAGCATAAAGAAGTAATTGAAAAAATATAAATGCCGTAAAAGCATCTCTTTTATCGTAAAGTTTAGTATGAGCTGTTCAATTAAGAATATTAATGTCC
The DNA here is from genome assembly GCA_032359645.1 of Pododesmus macrochisma. NCBI lineage: Eukaryota > Metazoa > Mollusca > Bivalvia > Pectinida > Anomiidae > Pododesmus > Pododesmus macrochisma. The sequence continues at coordinate 13,493 of JAUMGZ010116436.1, forward strand.
AAGTCTAAAAATGGCGAAGAATTATCATAGTGGTAAACCTTTGTAAGACTAAGTTATTTTGATATTTAGAAAAAATCGGGATTACATTGTATCTAAATTCAGTATATAATAAAGATATCTCAGTTCATTCTGGAGATGACTTTTTGATTTTGCTATTGTTTGTTTGTTTGTTTGCTTTTTTGGTCAATATCTTTTGTTCTGATGATCAGATTTCTTCTTACATTATGCAATTGTGAATAAAAGACGGGCTAACTGAAAAACCTAATTTGATAAAAGATCATATAATGAATTTCCTTTTTCATAGTAATGAATGTATCATTATTCCATTTCAATTACAGTTTATTTGAAATGTCAAGTTGTATTCATTGTTTTATTTATACTTCCACAAGTTTAATATGTATACCTTTCCCTCGCCTGAAAACAATTTCTTTCTTTTTTCTCATATAGATTAAAATTAAAAGTCACTTTAGTTTGATATGTTAATTTCTTCAACAATGTTCTTATATTATACCATAATTTGTGAAAAGGCGAGTGACTATTTAACACATTCTGTACTAGTATGTTTGTCCGAACATTACTGTCGTACTTGAAAATGTCAAGCTTGCTTCAAAAATATTTCGAAACAATGGGTTCCAAACTATTGTGAAATAATCATTAACGTACGCTGTTTAGTAATATTGTATTGTATGTCATCGAATATTTTTCGTGATGTAGGTATTACATGTTTTGTTTGACATTTCACGATTGTTGGCGTCTTCCGTTAATAGCCAATGTCTTTGGTTGAGATTTCACCCTTAGATAGGATTCATTATTTTTATTTAATTTTTAGCGATGTTCCTTGTTGGCACAATATGGACGGAAGCGTCAGGTATTGCGTGGACATAAGAGGACGCTACAATGTAATGCTTGTTGTAAGAATTCGTATTGCAATAATAAATTATGCATTTAGTTCTATTTTTCGAATGATGATTTACATGTGTTTCATCATGCACAGTGATTTATGTTGTTGATAATAAAAAAATATTGAACCATAACATTTATTACATAACAAAGGGAAAACGGCTTAATTGATAGTGTGAGACACACAAACGTGCAAAATCAAACGGGTCAACGATATCTACAAAAGACCTACACAAGGTAAGTTGAATCACCAGAATGAAAGACATGGACAAACCAACAACGCAAACAGATGACTAAACAATTAAACACCCGAATCAAAAGGAATTAAAATGACGTCAAACCAATCCTGAAGGAAGATTTGTTATTTAAACTAGCGATAAGACTTTACATAATTTCATATATGCTGTATATGCATGATTCATAAGTTACTATATATCTCCGTGGTTTGAAAGGACAGTTTAAGTAAAATATAAATAAGACATGTATACTTACTGCAATTCTCGGTAAAATGTGTCAGGATGACTGACATCTGAATTGAAGAACGTGACGACCTATGAAATCAACAAGCCAAAGGCCAACAAAGACCAATTGCAATAAAACACGTACAATTACATTACAAGGATATTCATGACCAACTATACCAATAAAGAACACCTTAGGATGCCAAACGAATACAATGTTGTAGTTAAAGAGGTTAATGGTATTTCAACCCTCTAAGTGTATCCGCAAGGGCCTCAAGCCATAAATATTTTTAAATATAATTATAAACATAATCATTCTTTATATTTAATCATAATTCAATACGCGCACAATAGAGATACGATTGTAAAACAATATACATATACGTCAACGTGTGAACAACGATTATGCCAAATTAGTTTGAATGAATTGGAATATAAGCTTGCAGTCCAAGCAAAATATGTGAACTAGTGATTCGATAAAAATATCATTACTACATAGCTACACTCGAAAGGGTGCAACAAACTAAGGTAAAAACAACAGTATCCTATTACTCACATTATGAAAATCACCAGGCCGATCAAAGACAGAAAGGAGGGAATAAATAAGATTGCATCCCAGAGAAGACGGTCTTCTATATATGTGTGACATAACTAAAAATACAAAGGGCTCACAGTTAACTAAGGGTCAATATTTCAAAGAGAAGTCCGACTAGAAAACAGAGGGGAGGGAGAGATTAGTCATCGATTCACTTCGGCGTTGCCAGTAAACATGCAATTTAGAAAATTAAAGGCTGTAGCAAGACCGATGACCCTGCACAGAGCTAACCTCACTTGAAATTGGATCATATTTAGGATGGAGGAACCTGTGGAGAGTTCTTCAGAAAAATTTGAAATGCCATCGCGGTAGGTATTATGAATCAGTTAGTGAAATAAAGTCGTATCCTCAATTGAACTGACTCATTTTATACTTAAGGAGGAATAAAAATATAAAAGAAGTTAATAATCTTTGAAAACAAGAACGAATCCAGATCTATTTCTTAATTCGGGAAACTAAATGTCGAAAGAGAAAAACATATTTATATACACAGTATTGTTGGTAATGAATCAAGAAGGGAGATTGTTTGAGTGTTTGTTTAATTGGGGTTTTACGTTACTTAAAGAGTATTTCTCCGATATCGTGACAAAGGACCAAAGGAGAAAAATCTAAACTATAGGACAGGAAGAGAAGCGGCGACAGGAACGGGAAATCAAAGCAAAAGGTATAGTAAATATTAAAATTCCTGTTTTGACTACGCGCACATTATAAATTTTGGCAAGACAATATTTGTATAATCCATACCGATTAATGGTTCATTCATTTCCTAGTCCATGAATGCAAGTGTCAAAAAGTCTTTTCATGCGTCATTTGTATCTCTAATACTCGTAAATACTAGCACACTTACGTTGTAGGTCTGCTGATGAATCTATGAAAAAAAAAAATTTCATTTAAATTTTTATTTGATTTTCAACAATACAATACATTACAATACAATACAATAGACATCTATATAGTGTCAGTATCAAGTTTAAAAAAAACAACAACAACAACAACTTATCTTATAATAATTACTAGGAAAGAACAGTTGTACAATAAAGCATTTTGAAATTATATTTTGTTTACAACACAACAAATTAATAAGGACATAAACACTAAAAAGTAGGTTCTTAAGATACTGTTACAGAAAAAATGTGTCACAAGACTAAGGTGCATTGTGTTGTAGGATACAAACAATTTGTGTTTATTAAACTATGGCTATTTGTAAATAAATTGATAATACAATTATTTTCTGTGTTATGTAATCTGTTATTATACTTTAAGATATTGGATTTGAATTATAGGTATCAGCCAGTCTTCAACTTCAAACTCAACTAAAACTAAATCGGAAACCGATAAATAGCTAGTACATATGTCTGTGAAACAACATATTTAATACCATAAAACAAAAACATCACTTACATTATACAGAGCAGCGTCATAGCATGTATAAAGATTATTTATATAGATATTGTAACTAATTGAATAAGAGATTATCAAGATCTAAAGAAAGTGTTTTACAAAATACTTCATAAAAGTAACCAGAAATAAATTATATTATTACAGGTGCTCAAAATATGATATTACTACTTAGGATAATTTTTAAAAGAATTATTCTGAGAAATATATTTTGCCACTAATTTTTTAAAGTATGAAAAAATACCTTTACAGATGGTATCCTAATAGCATTAGAAAAAACAATTATATGTATGTTTGAAATACCTTTACAATTGGTATCCTAATAACATTAGAAAAAACAGTTATGCTTGAACTAAGAATGTACTCTGGAGAGTCTCCAGATATTCTTTGAAGTTATCTCCCTTGGAACATAAGATAGTGTAATAACTGCTACCAATAATGCCGTCTGCTGTAATATTAAAAATGATAAGAAAAGTTACTAAACATCAAACAACATGCATACATGACAAACCTAAGACAAGTTCACATACTAAAGAAAATCTGCCAGAACAAGAGAAAAACTTGCTCAAATATTTGTACAA
>JAUMGZ010116547.1:0-30036 GCA_032359645.1 Pododesmus macrochisma
TGTTGTTGTTGTTGTTGTTGTTGTTGTTGTTGTTGTTGTTGTTGTTGTTGTTGTTGTTGTTGTTGTTGTTGTTGTATCTTTCCTGAATGCTTCACAAATTGCTTAAAGTTATTTGTTCATGTCAAAAATTCCTTTTTTCTTTTAAGTTTCTCTTAAGCTTACCATCGATACGCTCGAACAAAATCAAAATTGCTACCGGTATACTACGATCGACCACCTCAAGATAAATACAATTATAAAAAAAATAAACACTCCTTACCCTCTAGAGTTGTAGGTATAAACACACCTGGCTACACGGTAGAGCTGTTGTTATCATCTTGTCATCTCGTTTACGTTTTACCTGAGAAAAAACACAATATATAGATATTTACTAGATAAAAAGATACACTATCTAGCCCCCGGTACTTACTGTAAATACATCTAAACGGTATTATGTGTATGTATTTGTTTTCTTATAAACTGAGGTTTTATTCTTTTTTCTTTTTGCGTAAAATACGGCAAATTACATACCGATTAATGTATTAAATAAAAAGCTTTTGCGGCAATAAAATAATTAAATGCGTGTAAGCTCGATTTTTTTCTTATTATATCATTTTGCTTTCATCATCGAGCATGTGTCTTAAAAGGTGCAGTATGTTGCATTTTTTTGGCAAAACAGTATTGCCTCCATCTTACTGCAGTCTTGAGGTTTTACCAGCATGGAGTACAATGGACCAGATGGAGGCAAAAGAAAATTATACCGGTTTCATTGGATATCATCTTAAATGTGACATACTATTGAGATCACTGTCAAAGGTTCACCAAGAAAATGATAAGCATATAAAACTATATTCCATTACAAATAGTCTACATCAATAGCCAAACACACGAAAGTCATCGAACAAACAAGGGTCCCAAGCACCGTCATGTAAAGCAAATACTGAACTTTCAAAAAGCAACTTTTGCAGTCTAATCTATTGGGAACTGTTGTTGTTTACCTGTATTACTTATCTAAATTATTAGTCATAGAATTAAAACATACTATAGAATTATCTATCAGATTAAAAACAAATTTTACTTGCTCTTGTTTCTTGATATGTCTCAGCGAAATATCGATGAGTATAATATATGGTTTTCAAGTTAGATATTATACGTAAATACCTTTAATTAGCAAAAGTCCTTCCTGGACAGTTCATACATGTACGTCAAATTAGCTGCGTCAACTTTAAAAGTCATCTGCAAAAAACCGGTACCAACCTGAAAGAGCGTAAAATCATCTGTGATACCGGTTCCGAGCTTTAAGTGCGTAAAAATCATCTGTGAACCGGTACCGACCTGTAAGAGCATACAAACCATCTGTGATACCGGTTCCGAGCTTTAAGTGCGTAAAAATCATCTGTGAACCGGTACCGACTTTAAGGTGCGTAAAATCATCTGTAAAACCGGTACCGACCTGAAAGAGCGTAAAATCATCTATGAAACCGGTACCGACCTTAAAGTGTGTAACAATCAGCTGTGAAACAGGTACCAACCTTAAAGAGCATGAAAATCAAATGTGAAACCGCTACCGATCTTAAGGTGCGTAAAATCATCTGTAAAACCGGTACCGACCTTAAAGTGCGTAAAATCATCTGTTAAACCGGTACCGACCTAAAAGTGCGTAAAAAGCATCTGTGAAACCGGTACCTACCTTAAAGAGCATGAAAACTATCTATGAAACCGGTACCGACCTTAAAGTGAGTAAAAAAATCATCTATGAAACCGGTACCGACCTTAAAGTGAGTAAAAATCATCTATGAAACCGGTACCGACCTTAAAGTGACCTTAAATGCATTCATTTGAGGCATGTTAAATTTTATAGACGTTTTATTAGATTGTTCACTGTACATAGCTACCCTTAAAGCAGCGCAGTTATGTTAAACTAACATAAGCCGATAAATACATCAAATCAGCCATCAAAATATGAATAAAATGCGTTGACAAGACTCTCGAAAAATGACTCAGTCCATAAACACGTAAATCAAAAACGAAATTAAGAACAGGTGAGGAAGTAAATAGCCTACCTTGTATGTAAATATCAAACAAAAATTAAACTCATTTGGAATTAAATACTGATACAAGGAAAGATAGGATTCACAGGCATGAATAATTATAGATAACCATCTTGGACTGTCCTTTGGTATCTGGTGGTGCCTCGATCATCGTGTAACGAGGACGGACGGAATAAACAACATTAACGTCCGGGTAATGCATCAATCAATAGCAGCTCATCTGTGAACAATAATTTTTTCATTTTTTTCTATATATATATTGTCATCTTCCTCGTTCGTGTAGGATCGGTTTGCACGTGAAATGACTTTTCGGTGTCGAACACGTAATATTTCATGATGAAAAATTGCAGATACATGTACACGTTCTCGCACTTACATATATATATTTATATTTTAGTATATAATTTATTTTATATATTTGTTTACGTTATCCCAGTCTTTCCACTTACCCCACGGAGGTGGTAAATCTGTTAACGTTATCCCAGTCTTTCCACTTACCCCACGGAGGTGGACAATCTGTTTACGTTATCCAAGTCTTTCCACTAACCCCGCGGAGGTGGTAAATCTGTTTACGTTATCCCAGTCTTTCCACTTACCCCGCGGAGGTGGTTAATCTGTTAACGTTATCCTAATCTTTCCACAAACCCCGCGGAGGTGGTAAATCTGTTTACGTTATCCTAATCTTTCCACTTACCCCGCGGAGGTGGTAAATATGTTTACGTTATCCCAGTCTTTCCACTAACCCCGCGGAGGTGGTAAATCTGTTTACGTTATCCTAATCTTTCCACTTACTCCGCGGAGGTGGTAAATCTGTTTACGTTATCCCAGTCTTTCCACATACCCCGCAGAAGTGGTTAATCTTTTTACGTTATCCCTGTCTTTCCACTTACCCCGCGGAAGTGGTTAATCTGTTAACGTTATCCCAGTCTTTTCACTTACTCCGCGGAGGTGGTAAATCTGTTTACGTTATCCCAGTCTTTCCACTTATCCCGCGGAAGTAGTAAATCTGTTAACGTTATCCCAATCTTTCCACTTACTCCGCGGAGGTGGTAAATCTGTTAACGTTATCCCAGTCTTTCCACTTTTCCCGCGGAGGTGGTAAATCTGTTAACGTTATCCCAGTCTTTCCACTTACTCCGCGGAGGTGGTAAATCTGTTTACGTGATCCAAATATTTCCACTTACCCCGCGGAGGTGGTAAATCTGTTTACGTTATCCCAATCTTTCAACTTATCCCGCGGAGGTGGTAAATCTATTAACATTATCCCAGTCTTTCCACTAACCCCGCGGAGGTGGTAAATCTGTTTACGTTATCCCAGTCTTTCCACTTATCACGCGGAGGTGGTAAATCTGTTTACGTTATCCCAGTCTTTCCACTTACCCCGCGGAGGTGGTTAATCTGTTTACGTTATCCCAGTCTTTCAACCTAATCCGCGGAGGTGATAAATCTGTTAACGATATCCCAATCTTTCCACTTATCCCGCGGAGGTGGTAAATCTGTTTACGTTAATCCAATCTTTCCACTTACCACGCGGAAGTGGTTAGTCTGTTTACGTTATCCCAATCTTTTCACTTACTCCGCGGAGGTGGTAAATCTGTTAACTTTATCCCAATCTTTCCACTAACCCCGGGGAGGTGGTAAATCTGTTTACGTTATTCCAATCTTTCCACACTTACCCCGCGGAGGTGGTCGCCAATATAGCCCACTACTACAGCGTTGTATAAATAGTGTACAGAAGAAGCTTATATCAAACGTTTGGAACATGTTTACATCTCAGGGCACTCACTATAAGATGGACAAAATAGAACAAAGTGGAACTCCTCTTTATACAAATACATCATATTTCTTTTTTTCTTTCTTTTATCAGTCCGTTTCTATATTGATAGGTTTGTGTGACTATATGAGCATTGCCTCGGGCGTCTAACTAGAAATATTGACAATGAATCCACAAAAACTGCGTCTTGATAAAAATCTAAAACTTTAGATATACATGAACATGAATGTAAAAGGTCTTTTAACTCAGTCAATGACTTGTGTTGTAAACGGAAGATACCCTATCTCTACACTTAGTTTAACCGTAACACCAATTGCTGCTTTATGCTGTAAAATGACCTGCAATTTTTGAAATGGGAAATTAAACCAATATTTAGCTTTTTAACAACTTCCGGTCAACCGATCCCCTTCATCAAAAATAATGTAGAATTTATTACTACTCGTCGTGTGTCAAAGACTTGTATTAAAGACAGTCACATAATAAAGTAATATCTTTAATTAAATAATAATAAATACAAATTGAAGAAGCCAATGACCCCCGGCTTGCACACGCACGCACGCACGCGCAAAGTGACGTACGCATATTCCCCTTTATACATCTGGCTAGGACATGTCCGCTTTAAATTTATTTTGTCCACAAATGCCTTTTTGCTCCGAGCAATTGGTTGTGGAGCGACTAGATAGAATTAGACTGGTCTCACTCACACTTATATAGAATTAGACTGGTCTCACTCACACTTATATAGAATTAGACTGGTCTCACTCACACTTATAATTTTATTCCTGCGGTTCATTCAATTTCATATAGTTTACAAACTTACGTAAATGAAAATGAATATACTTTGTTTTCCTTATATTTTACTCAGTTATTTTTTTATCAAATTGTGTTTGATTTGACGATTTCAGTTCAAAAAAGAAAAGGGTATTTGTTTGCAGGTTGTATAGAGTTATTTTTGATATACGTAATAGATATATCTGTCTTTCTGTCAATACCATGGTCAACAAGACTGGGTAATCCCGCAGCACTGTTTCCACTAATAGTTAAGCTTGACTTCTGTGTTCAGCCAAGCAACTGTCTTGCATAAGGACAAGTGCATTGCATTAAAGCACACGAGAGATCCAGATATATCCAAGCCTTAAGGTGACTAACTGTTGATATAATGCACAACACATTGTTTATATATTTAAGGGTATCCGAGAGGCCAGTTGAGTAACAGTGTTAGACAATTGTCTATCAATGAACGATTAACAGCACGCTGCTAAATAACTTTTACAATTACATCAACAACATACAACAAATAGCTGGCTGGATGTCAAAATTGTCGAAGTTTTCGGGAAAACTTCTTTAAAACATCAATTGCGGGCAAATGAAAATTTGTTAAATTGGATGTTTTGAATGCGATATGTTCAAAAAATCACAGCAAACAAGTTGTGATCTACAATAACTCGGTGTAGGCTTGTATGTAAAGTACGAATAAGTGTTTTAGTTAGTGTGATCTACAATAACTCGGTGTAGGCTTGTATGTTAAGTACGAATAAGTGTTTTAGTTAGCGTATTATACATCAAAAGCTATACTTAGTGGATTTCAATAGGATTGCAATATGATTTAAACAAGTTGATCCATAAGATCCAAATTGCATAACACTTCAAACTGTAATGAGTAATTTTATTTTTAACACTTTATTGAGTTAGATGAAAGTTGTAGATAGTTTCTTTTTGTAGTTTGACCTCTTCTATATGTGTTTCTTATTGAGCTGTTTGTTAATATTTTAAGTCTCTCTGATTCACATGCAGTTGCTCTGTTCTTCACAACAGGAAAACACGATCTGACCATGGCCGTCAAACACGTCTTGTATATAATGTTCCGTGATCTGATTCACATAATTATTGTTTGACTCAGTGTGCAATAAATTTGAAAACACTGAATATAGTCAGAATGAGAAATGGAATGCTGTGAATGTTCGAAGAAGATTTTACAGAGAAATAACGAACACCAAAAACGTAGATAAATTGAAAGTAGCGAGCACTTTTGTATGTGGCAAACTTATAAAAACATATTCAATAATTTTTGTAATCCTGAGGTCATCTCGCAATTATAAATCAACATACTGAATGTAAATTAAGACTTCTGATTTTAAGAAGAAATTGCTCAATTATAGCATCTTGGTTGGGGTTTTTTATTTTATAAACTGGTAAGCTTTAGGACGAAAATCAATACGCTATAAATCTAGTGTAAGTTATTTTTTGCCTAGTATGTTTTTTTATTATTAACTTTAGTGTAATTTAAACATGTGTTGGTAACGTTGAAAGTGAAAGTCCTTTATTCAGTAGCTTCCTCTCTAACCGCTATATGAATAAGCTGCTCTAGAGAAAATGAAAGTTCACTGAGAGACTATATACACAATCTCCGTAGGGTGGATTGTATGTAAAAGTACAATAACAATATATATATGCACATTTTTCTTGTTATGTGTTGAAATATAAAAACAATTACAAATCTGCATTCCATGTACCATATATTGTATTCTGAAATAACAATAAGACGCATTTCCTAAATAATTCGTTTAATTAACTGATACAAAAATCAAGCGCTATTCGAAATATGCAATTTTTAAAATGTAAAACGCGTAGCAAAGCATCTGACTGTAACGATACGTTAAAGTTAGTAACTCCTGTCTTTAACAATATACACACAGAATACACTCTCTCTCTCTCTCTCTCTCTCTCTCTCTCTCTCTCTCTCTCTCTCTCTCTCTCTCTCTCTCTCTCTCTCTCTCTCCAGGTGGCGCCATATCCCAAGACGTTAAAATTTGGGCACTCCTCGCCCCCTGCTTAACACGCAGCAATAATGAGTAGGAGAAGGACTGGTTGGCTCGGTGTCAATATATTGTGAGTTTACCGAGTGAAGTATCATGTCAATGTGTCTGTGGTGTGATATTTCAGTGAGACAGCACTATAAAGTCGCCATAAGTGAGCACTGTCGCAAGTAGACACCGTCTCAATGTGACCTATACATGAGTTAAAGGGACGCTAAACCCCAATAAGACAAACAAACAAACTCTCTCTCTCTAACCAGTTTAAATGTCTATTTGTCAGCTACAGAATACTAGTTACTCCACTGTAGATGCGGTCAATATCTTTTATCCAAACTGGTCTCGGCCTTCGTCTCTATACCTCTTCATCCTTACTCGAAAACACTTATCCGCTCTCCGGGAACTCCCAGTCTCGTTCTCCACGCGACTAGCCCCTCGTGACACTCGGCGTCTGTCATCAAATATCCGTCCAGTCTCCTCATCTCGGCAATCTTTGAGGCGATCGGCTAACTTCGAGTAGGTTTGTGACAGGTAAAAAATGGACAGGTGATCCAATCGATACGATGTCGGTTACAAATCAATACGACAATGATGTTGACATGAAAGATAAGGCCGATGATAACGGTGTCACCCATCGCCTGACACGGTTGTCATGGTAATCGCTTCACAGTATCGAAGCAAATCGTCCGGATCGCAGTCACTGCAACATAAATATTGTTCTCAAAATACAAACAAACAATGACAACAACAGTACATGTTGTGTTAGACAGTGTTATAATGTTAACGGCACGGTAAACATCTGTATACGGTAACATGTGTACAACTTACCTGTCCCGTCTGCTTGTCAATACTACGGGTACTTCACTCTTTATATACATATTTCATATTTTGCGGTGTTATATAATACACATTTCCAGAAGAAAGCGGCAGGTTGAATAAAATAAAATGTAAAATGTAAAAGTTAAATATCGAACTTATATTCTTTGTGCGTTTTAGTTTTATTTTATGTTACAAACTAGAGACGATATCTATCATATATTTGTGTCATTCATCCACACTTAACGTGGAGCAGTTTGCAGTGAAAAGTTATTGAGCAGTGTTTTATGGATTAGTTCTTTGGAGTGAACCAGATATTAACATGAAAAATAGTTAAAACTAACAGAATATGTACACAAAGATACAATTACCAACACTATACCATCACCGTATACAACTACATCGATTTTTCGTTTTTCTGTTTTTGTTTGCGATGTACAATTTGTACGTTGTTTTAAAAAAAGCTTTCGCATAACATTATACTAAACTGTGTTAATATTTATTAGATAATCTCAAATACAGAAATAGCCATTCTTTACATCATGTTTCGATCAACAGAGATCCAAAGTACATCAAAATCAAATATGTTTACAAGCGTTCAATAGATTACTGCCAATAACCTCATTAAATATGCATATTTTCAATTATCATTCGTCGCTTACGTTGCTGACAAAATTAATTATAATTTATCTTTTTCTGTGTATTTTAATTACATTTCATTTTTAGCAGTTTTAAGCCAGCATTAAAAATAAGCGAGCAGTCTATATTGAAAGATAGGCTTTCTCATTGCCACACTTATATGAATATTTTAAGACCTGTGAAATTGAATTGTGAAAAAAATGTTTTTATCTATTGCTTATGTAAAGAGTGAATCTACAGGGACGGGGTGTCAATGTTGGTTATGATTATGTGAATTAGTTAGTATTTAACAAAGGTAATCAATGTGCACAACAGTTTCTTGCATAAGTTAAAATCTGATAAGGATTAATTAAGATAATTGCTGTCGTTGTTAGCTTATATAGCGCGAGCGCGCATGCACGCAGAGAGAGAGAGAGAGAGAGAGAGAGAGAGAGTCTTTTGATAATCAAGTACAGGAAGAATAGTTTTTGGGAGTTTCCAAAGTTGTGATAATAAATCTTGTTAAGACAGGTTCTTCGTCTAACGGCTTTGAAGCTATCCGGATTTATAAAGAAAACACTAGACCAAAAATTAGATTTAATCCTCAATGAGGATACGTACAAGTACTCTAGATATTTTTTGCACAAAACCTATTCAATTTGCGCGGGAGGGATTACAAACCTCCGTCGACAGACTAGATCAAGTTGGTTTTCTGTGACGATTTACAATAGCATTGTTTCGTGTGGCATTTGTGTTTACACGACAAAGTCGCGGTTCTGACCTAAAACAAACACAGGTTAATCTCGTTCAATTGGTCGAGGCAGAAAGGCGAAAGATTAGCACAAAGCTCCATTCTTCTTTACATAAACATGCGGTCGTCTTCAAGCTGAACATCGCTGCTGTACGCTAGAATTCATGTGTTTACATTACAAAAATAAATAAACATTCCACACAAAATATTACACACAGACAGATATTTTATTTTCAAGTTAAGAACTGGTATATACCTACAAAATATTGAAAATTTGTTTAAGTAAGGAAATACCAAAACCAAGAAACTAGTACTGTTTAAATAGTGTAATTCTCTGTACACGTGCAAATAAATTGAAAACGGTGAACCCAACAAAACAGTTAAAAAGGAAGCACCAAGAACTACTATATAATTATTACAATGATGGTGTTGACAAATAAAAAGGAAGCACCAAGAACTACTATATAATTATTACAATGATGGTGTTGACAAATAAAAAGGAAGCATCAAGAACTACAATATAATTATTACAATGATGGTGTTGACAAATGCGATGCTGTTGTATTTAATGATATTGCATATAAAAATTAATTATATTTCTACAAAATGTAATTGTTTCCATATCAACATATTCTATAAAATAGCAATAACATATAATTCATCTTTAAAAAAATCATGTTTATTTTAATTGAAATCCCTTATGCTAGCAATTTTTCCGAAAAGATAATTAGTCGAATAAAAGTCTAATATATGAAGCACCGATTCTACATTTTTATTTCTTCAGTGCAAAACCAGTAAACAATTTATTGATACGTATAAACAGACTTATCGACACGTCAGTGTTATGTACAGAAATACAGATCGTGTGTGTGTTGGTGATTCGTAAAATATGATAAGGGTTTAAAAAACAAACGCTTAAATTTTTCTCTTATCAGAAAAACAATATTTATTATTCAAACAAAATTAATACTCAAAAATGTTTAAGTCATATATTTCATTTGTGGTAGTTTATATACATATAAAATTTATATATTTATTAAACACCTGTTTATAAATTATTGAAATGTATCAGACCGTGCAACGTAAATTATTAATATCAACTTTTCTTAACCTAATAAGTAATTGAAGAATGCAAAATATAAGAAATAAACAAAATAATAGCAAGTGTAATTCTATAGTAAGAGTTAAAGCGTATATATATATAACGTTTATTTAAGCAATCAAATTGTAGCCATTTCAAATTCGAGCAAAGAAAATTTTAAAACTACTTCTTAATTTGTTGACGATTTAAGTCAGAAGAAAAGAATAGAAGAACACGTTGTTTATTCATATCAAAATCTGTAAAATATCTTCGTAAATAATGACATTAAACTCATCGCTGTGTTTTAAATAAAAGTCGACATGTTTATTCTACAATCAAATGTGATTTGTAAAAACTGTAAAAGCGAAAACACTGGTGAAGTATCATTAAAGCTCAGGTAAGGGACACCAAATGACAATAAAAACATCTCGTACATATCGCTATTGGCAGACAAAACTCAGGTAATAGTAAAGGTAGCGCAAAAGTCAGAGACGATGATAGAGACATCGGAGTGAGCTCTGACTGTCATTCAAACGTAGCAGGCCGGCAATAAACCTCTCGACAGCTAATAAACCTCTAGCTAATGTTTGCTTGTCTTTGCTCTGGTGCCTATTTGTGTATAGAATTTTTACTCAAACATCGATAGCTTACTCGAAGGCAGATGGCGGACCGCCCCTCGAGGATACCACATTGGTCACGTGCGACCCTGCTTAACGATCGTGCCGACCAATCGGAGGCGAGCTAACAGTTCACTACTTTATAGAACTGTATTTTGGTTGTAAGGCATTACACACGAGTTGTCTCAATGATAAAGAGAACGTTGTTATATTTCTAATAGCAAAATTACACTGGATTTAATACTACACGGAAGAGTCTTCTAGTTTCACTTTGTTGTTATTCTGAGGTACTTTGTAAAATTATCAAAATTTCTCCCTCTAAAGCGGAAGAAATGACGGCGGATACACAACCACCGCCACAACCCAAAAGTAAGTGTTGAGCAATAGGATTTAATTTTAATTCGTTTTCGTTATCTTTTCGTCAATTTTTTATTTTAATTGATGTTTGATTCACCAGCGCTGTTATAACCTCATTTGTACCCGGTGTCATTTGCGGTTTTACTTCAGAATGTGTTCAATTATTACAACAAAATTAGAATTGCATGCAAATGATGAGACACGGAATATCTTTTTTGAAGGTTTTTTTTTATATGAATATCACTTATGGTTACGTATATGATAAAACGACAAACTCTTTTGAATCCGACCAATTTTACAACAGCTAACATTTTTTAATATTAAAAATTCGTGATATCAATGGATATCTAAATTTCCTTGAAACAGGTTCGGTGTTCGAACCTACCCTGGTTTAATCATTACGTGTCGAGGGTTATTCCTTGAGGTCAAGGCCTAAGGGCATTAAATTCCAAATGTCCATGGAAGAAGTTTTAGCAACAAAGTCGTACTGCTTCATTAATTAAAAACGATTCTTTCCAAAAATAATTCAGATTATTTTGTTTAATGTTCAAAATATAATACAATTTTTGATTTATTTGTTACAGAGAAGCGGCGACAGTCGGTGTGTGTGGGATGTGGATCGCAGATTCATGACCAGTTTATACTTAGAGTCGCACCAGACTTAGAATGGCACGCTACGTGTCTCAAGTGTGCAGAATGCAACCAATACCTGGACGAGAGTTGTACGTGCTTCGTTCGGGATGGCAAAACATATTGTCGTCGAGACTACGTCAGGTATGTTCGAGGAATAAATAGATAATACACTTTTAGGGTATGTCAAAAAAGTACGCAAAATCTCCGAGCAGGCTTTAATCTTAAAAAGTTGTCATTCGAATTAAGATTGAAGGGTCTTAGCCTTGGTTGTTTGAGAGAGAGAAAAATTTACAATTTTCACCTAACAAGGTTGGTTGGTAATAATTTTGCTAATACCTAGCTTGTATCAGATTTCAACTAACCTTGTTTTGAGAAAAAATGTGTCAACATTTAAATTTGAGACCTTAACTGGGCAACAAATTCAATTTAAAACAGTTCACAGTAAAAATGAGTTTGCATTTGCCCCAATATTACAGGTAGACAATGTTCGGCTTACATACCGTGTGTATTATGAAATATCTATCAAGATAAATGATTGTAAATGTCCACCGTGGACAAATCATCCGTCATGTAAAACATACATTAACCTGGTTTATTGCAATATGATTAATATTAAGTAATAGTGATAATAAAGACGAATAGTTATATTGGAGTTTAATTGTCCTTGTCCCAATTACTACTTGACCTTGCTATATAGTTCATGCCTATAATTAATTAACAACTTACATAGCAAATATATTAATTACTCGACATTTTACAGTTAACGTTTAGATATGTTTATCAAAATTCTAAGTATCATTTCTGAAATTGGTGTACATTTCCTAACTTTTATGTAATAAATTTTGAACGCAATTACGGAAAATCTCATCTTTGGTTGACAATTTTCTTTAAGTTAAATTGAACTTTGACTTTTTGTCTATACCCACACGATGTCACCTGTATTATGACGTGGGATTAGTATTTACGTTATCCTAAATTTATTTTGTACGTTATACTTTACCATTATCAGGTATTAAGTTGTCTGAATTTTAATTTAATATTTACTTCAACATAGATATTTATTATTTTAGTAAGTTTCATTTTTTGATTTTCTTACGTCAATCTTGATATATAAGTTTTGATCCACATTCTATATGCAATTCAATTTATTAGATTAGAAACTTGTTGAACTTTTTGTAGTTTCGACATGTTTGGGGCACATTTTGCGTGAGTTGGTCAACGAATCTTGTGTGTTTATTATACGCATGAATTAAAATTTCCCTTTGTCATTTCATGTATTTTTGGTGAATCGAATTTGACTCAATTCTTCAATCATACTGCGAAATTTGTAAAGCAGAAAAAACAATATTTACGGAAAATCTTATAACTGAATCAATGGTGACAGTCCACGCTACCACATTGGTTCAATAACTTAGCCTTTTGACAGAATCCACCTATCTACAAATGTTTCAATAACAAATCTTATAGTACAGATTTTAAAGAAACATATTCACAGTTTGCATAGAAATAATTACAAGTGTTTTAGAATTTTTATTTTAAGATAGTGGTTACAAAAAAATTTCTACACTAATCTGTAATCCATATTTTCAAGATGCACACAATGTGTAACATTATTTCTATTTTATCTGTATCTGTTATTATGTTGTATTTGGAAAGTAAACATAATTGTGATCGTAGGGCAGAAAGACAACAGCGCGTCACATAACTAAATAAATCTATATGACTTTTTACTTAAATAAATTATCTTAATAATCTTCCTATGTTATTTTCGAGTTATCATCGATTCACAGATTTGTTTAAACAAAAGTTATGATTTATTTAAATAACTCATAGTATTGAGTTATCTGAATTACCCACCGTTAAATTTATCAATTTTCTAGTATTTGTTTATAGTATGCAAATAATTCTAATCAATATGGATATTTGATCTCAATGTACTGTATATTTCAAATAGACAAATACCAATGGTTTAATTAATTTATTTGACCTTAGATTTAATTTCTGTGTATTCAGTGACCCGTCAATAAGGTGTCGATATCATCGTGTAATAGAGCACTGTGTCAATATTATATCATCTCGTGGTCTAGAATTCCAAGGTAGAACAGCGCCTGAATCCATACACATTGTGCAACCATATTGTACGCAAGGGAGGGGGTGGTAAGATAAGGGGGATATCGTCGCCCCTCCTGCTAAACGCTAGTTTTTCTAGACGTCAGAAGCCCACAGGGATTCCGTCTGAAAATGCCTATAATTTGTGGTCTGTTTAGTGTATCGTGAGGTCGCCCTGAGTAAAATATTTATTTTGTTTATAATGGTATAAATCACATTTGTTTTTGATTTGGGATTTGTAACTGGCAAGTGAGGAAGTCCTCGTGATTTATATACGTTCCATATTTTTATGTATAATACCACAGTTCATGAAATTAGAATAAAACTGAGTTTCTCTAACTTATTTTACCGATATTTATGTATTATTCCTTGTAAACTATTCGAAAAAAGGTTTAAAGTTTATATTAATATAAAAGATCCTACATTTGTATTTTCAATTCGTGACAAAATTGCAAATTATACTTATATTCACAATTCGTTCAAACGTTACTTTCTTAATAAATATTAAATATATTGGTATCTGTACCGGGAAATATTTGGAAACACGATGTTGCCTCCGGTACCTTACCCGTCTCTCCGTGCCAAAAGATGCTATATTCAGATTCGCTTCGGCTGTAAATTATGATGCTCGATCTGGTCCAGATTCACAAACAATGCCAATGCAGATAACAATTAGCGTTTTAATTAATAATTAATATATTCGCTCTTTCCCGTAAATTGTTTGCGCATAAGCTTATGAATTTCTAACGCAGGTTCATTCATCGTTGTGAACGAGATGTCGGGGTATCATGCAACTCTTCGCGACTATAACGCTTGCCAATTATGTTTTGCCGATGATAGAGATAAGAAATATTGGAACATAAATTAATACCATGTTATTATCGTCAAAAATTGTTGTTCAGATTTTGTGGGTTTTTTCATTGGACATTTTTAAATTTAAGCATAACGCATTTGTCCGTTGAGTTGTTGGTATTTTTAATTTGTATTTACAATATTAGAAATATGCAATGAAATACACATGTACATTTATTCATTTGTCTATTAAATTATTGTTTGTATGTATACCTTAGTTATAGTTTCTTGATATCAAGTTGGACAGGTATTTGACACATACTGAAAATACTAAAATACTGTTTTGCAATAACTAAACAGCAAATCAAAGACAGAAAAAGATATATATTTAAAAAAAAAAAAAAATAAAAAAAATAAAAAAAAAAAGATGATACTTTGAAGAAAAAAATTCTACCATTTGTAATAGACGTGACTAATATATGTCTAGGTAAAGAAATGACTTTTATGTTTTTGCTTACATTTCAGAATATTCGGTGCAAAATGTTCAAAGTGCAATCAAACGTTTGGAAAAGGAGACTTTGTAATGCGTGCGCGGGAACACATATATCATATAGACTGTTTCAGATGTGTCGCGTGCAGTCGACAGTTGATCCCGGGGGATGAGTTTGCACTCCGGGACGACGGATTATTCTGCAAGGCGGACCACGATGTTGTTGAGCGGGCATATACGAAAGAAAACGGAAGTGACGATGGAAGTCCCCGGATTAATAACAACAGTTCTAAAAATAGTAACATGAACACAATTACAAAATTAGTGAATAAAAACGCAAGGGACAATGATGACAATAATAATAATAATAATGAGAAAGGACGGCTATCATCAGGGGGTAAGTTGAAAAGTGAGTGACATTCTTTTATAAACCTTCTTTTATAACTTATAACTATAACGTCAGGTGCAAATCATTTCCATTTTGCTTTAATGAACACAACTCATAGCCTCTTGTCGGAAGAACAACTTCCTTTTAAAGCAAAAGCGTTTTTAGTTTCCCTTTTCTGCATTTTCATATAATCATTGTAAAAAAGGAATTCGTAAAGTGAATTTTCTATGTCGTATTAAAACGTCGTTATAGGAGCACCCGTGTACTCTCCAGATGGCGGTTTGTTTTGTCCATCCTCCGTCGTTGTTTTGGTATTGGTCAAGACAAGCCACATACATGTGCAGACACGGCGAATCCCCACTCATCCCAGACTTATCCCCATGTCTGTATAGCTGCCAAAAATTTGGTTTGTTTTGGTACCTTGACTATTCTTAGTGTTTGACTTGTGATAGAATATCGGAGTATATCTGTGTATACCACGATCTAAGTTGTCTTAGATGGTTCATGTGGCACCTATCTATCGTTATCAGTCGATCATACCCGTTAATTTTGATTATAATTTACTTATCTTGAATATACTCCTGTTTGCCCCATGTGGGCCGGAGTGTTTACACCATTCAGATTAGGCGACTCGAGACTTAGTGTGATAAAATAGACTTGTCGCTCGACGTTTAAAACTTTCTCAGACGAAATGATCACTCATTGATCCCACGGATGTCAAAACCTTCTTACTTTTTCTTCCTTCGTTTGCACGAATGTCAACAAACGTGGTCAAAAACAGTGGAGAGGCACAACTGAACACCAACCTGGTACATGTACGACCACCATACAAAGCTCGTATAAAAAGCTCGTGCTTGTATTAAAGATTAATCATTTAGGAATGCGGGGTTTTCAGTTCTCTGATCCATATTATAAACACAAGAGAGCTTTTTTATCGTATGCAAGCACATTAAAAAGTTCGCATTTAAAACATTGAAATATCAAAAATTAAAGAAATTTACAAAGAAAGCTGGTAGCTTGAAGATGACGAATGCGCAATGAAGTATTCATAATAACGTGAAACATATGCAATAAATTGTTTAATGATAAACGCCAACTAGTGTGTACGTGTTCCGTAAGAACGCACACGTAAATTGGTGTTGCATACGAAGAAATTGCCCAAAGATCAAGAAAGCG
This sequence comes from Pododesmus macrochisma, assembly GCA_032359645.1. NCBI lineage: Eukaryota > Metazoa > Mollusca > Bivalvia > Pectinida > Anomiidae > Pododesmus > Pododesmus macrochisma. The sequence continues at coordinate 16,446 of JAUMGZ010116547.1, forward strand.
TGTTCATGTAAACTGTTATTATTAGGACGCCGTGTATATTTGACTTTTTGTGGGAATCTAAAAAATAATTAAAACACGATGGCAATTTCTAGGTCAACATTCAAATCACGAGTAGGGTATTTATTATGTCATTTGGTTATAGAGAATGTTTGGCATAAGGAATTTTACATAACAATCGAAAGGCAATACTTAAAGGGAAAACCGCGTTCAGGTTAAGATTCTGCTATGCATCTTTGTCTTACTGTAATAATTTGACGCATAAACATAGAACTTACTATTAAAATGCCTTGCACTCAATGACAGTAAAATACTACCACATCAGATATATATTACACGTATAGTCGGGACTAGACACTGCTATTTAGCGGTCTGACGTTGCCTACAACTTTCGTTTGAAATCTTAAACTTATGTGTCTTTGCGAGATAAAGTATCATAAAAAAAGATTGAATATTTTGACGCAAACGATATACTAAACTTTGAACACTGATTATGACTTGGTGTCTATCCGGCGTTTACTATTACGTTGCAAAGTCATCACTTATATGTGAACGTTCCTGAAACAAACACAAACTTTACTGTTGCTACATATATGGTTTAATGGTGAAAATTCAACGATATATTTTATGCGCAAGACATAATAATATAGTAATCGCATTAAATGAGAAAATTCATGTTGGTATCATGTTTTGGTTGATATTTCACCAGTATGAAGACGTCATATAATTTACTATTTTCTTCATTTGAATACACGTGTGTATAGAAACGATGAAATACACAAATGCTTGATATTCGTCTGTGTGCAAGGTCACCTCGTTATTACAACATTATTACATGTACATATGTACTAATAATTAATTACTCGTTTACATTATAATACACATGAAACGTACATGAAATGTCACATTACTGTTCGCGGTCTTTTTTGGACCAAGGTAACTGACGGTGAAAATGACAGGTGTATTCCGAAAAGACAGCCATAACTGTCCCCAATACATATCATACGATCACTGCCTATTACATATATGATTACGGTCTCCAGACATAGGTTTATTTATTAGTCCGTCCCTTAGATCTTTCGCAGACTTTATTATTCTTTCGGAAGTCGATAGTCTGTCATCACACCTTGGTGAAACTCGAACGTCCATAATGTCATAGCTACCGTGACCTTATCTCAATGGTAATATTTCGCGGATTTTTCTTGATCGTTTTGTTATGTATCTTTTTTAATGCCTCTTCGCTGTATATCTACCTTATTAAATATTCCCACACGCTCTTGAGAAGACGTTAACAAAAGATCGCTGTCTCTCGAAGAGACTTCGCATGCGGTTGTCAACAGTGCTCTCCATACAGAGAGTAATAACATTCTAAGCGCGTACAGTAGATTTAGACGGCCTCTTCTTTAAACGCTGAAAGAATTAACTCTTCACAAATTGATTTATTAAACAAATTGTTGAATTTGTGTTGAGGGTCTATTCAGATCACCTTAATGACGTTTTTATTACGGAGGTTTAACCATATAATTGATACTTTAACGGTGAAATCTCTGTCTTTTTGTCAATGAATTTGCACAGTATTGTCATGAATTATACACACACAGAGCGTTGCCTGGGTTTGACAACGAAGAACATACATTTCTAGTGTATTTTAAAGACCTTTTTAATTTAAAATATAAACGAAAGTGTCAGCATTCTAACCTACCTTTAAGATACCGCCACTTTAAGTTATTTAATGCGGAGAAAAGATAATAACTGGCATTGAAGTTTAACAAGTATATAAATGAACTCATCGCCGAACATTCAATTAATAATATATATATAGTATTCGAGACACGATGCGCTCGTTATCAAGGAGGACCTCCCATGCAGTTGAGGGTCGACCTAGCAGGTTAACAAATATTAACAACACAATATACATAAAATCTTTCCTCGTATTAACATCGCGCCAAATACATTACGATATGAGCTGTGAATTGAAAGAATTTTACAACGTTTATTTTAACAAATACAAGTAGAGATATGAATATTTACATTTCGTTTATTTCTTTGTTTATATAACTCGTTATGTACAAAGCAATGTTGTACAAAAATAATTCTAGATGGGTAAGAAAATGCCTAGCTCGAGTGACTAGGTCTACAGGCCGTGTAATATTAACACTGGTCTAGGGTCATCTTTATGAATTGAATACTTCACTATAACCCGGGGATATCACATACTACTTCTAGCTGTAATTGATATCCTCCTTTCAAGGTGTATAATATACTTGTGAACAAAACCTTCAAATTTTCACAAATAAAATTTGAAAAATTATGTATTGCTAGACCATAACTTCATTTTACCCAGGTACCGTTTCTGACACCTTGATATCATCCCTCGCCAATATTTTAGTTATTAATAATATTTAATTTTTTCACTTTTAGAAAGAACTTTGGGTCTTAACTGATTAATTGTCCGGTATTAATTATAAGGACTATCTTCTACAAATGTATATAACAGTTACAGTACAATAGTATTCCCCATGCTCTGATTAGGAATGTAAATTAAATGTCATAAACTTCTCAGGAACAATAAACAAATGAATTATTTACATCTATAATTACACATAGATTGAATGCTAAACATTCATCAAATGTAATCAGCATCCTTCATCTTGTTCTCCCTTGGTACATTCCAGTATTATACGCATAATCGATGAATATATAAATACTCGTTTCGCATAAAATTATATAGATCTACTAAGAAATATTTTTGTTTTTCTGGCCAAAACAACTGAATAATAGGAAATTAATATTGTTTGAATTCTCAAATGACAAAGTCAACGACAAATGGCGTTGTTGTTCGACAATGATTCCATCATAAATCACATGCATGTGTAAGTTTGCATGCATGGGGAGTCTTCGTTATTTGATTACATATATATCACGCTTAATAACTAAATAATACAGGGCTTTGTGACATGGGTGCATATGCCGTGAAATTGAATCTTATCATTTAGGAAGAAAAATAGAACATAGCTGCCCGTTAACACTTTGATTTTACGATCGGCCTTAAATATTTATCAACATTATACGTTTTATTAAAGCGCGTATAATGTTTTTATAGGTTGTTGATTTTCACCAAACCTCCCTATCACTATGAATATTAAACGGAAATTATATTGTTTATTATTGTCACTTTTCACAAACAAGATTGCTTTCTTGGTAAAATATGCATGGGAATTAAACGACAAATTGATAGATAAAAAATTCATGAAAGATGTACTTCTTCCACCAAATTGTAAAGTGTACACAAAAACTCACGATACAGTGTTTCACAGCGTTAATCAACTTCAGTGAAAACTTTCAAATGATCAAGAATTTCATTTAACTTGTGGCAAACGACACAGAGCTATGATAGATACGAGGGTTTTCGCTTAAAATAATTATAATAAATTGAATACACAGTGAATGTAAAGCAAACAAAAAACGACAAACAACAAAAACAAAGTAAATACAATTATGCTGACGTGAAAACCCACCACATGTGTATATGAGGGTTGCCTTTTAATTATTTCCTTCTTAAGTTTAACACTTTAAGAGAGAAAACAAAATAAATTATATTTTTTGTTAGCGATAAAACTTAATGGCTTGCAACGAATTACTAAATAATAATTTTATTATACGTATATGTTGATGCCAAAAAAGATGCTCGAAAGATGCATATTATTATTTACCTCCCCTTTTAAAATTACATACTCTGCCAGTTATACTTTTGATCTTGCATTTCAAATCATCTGGAAACCTTTAAAAGTTCTGTCAATATTAAAATTTTCGACGAAAATTTGTTTTCAATAAATCCATAAAGCTACTATTGCTTTTCATTTTCAATTAAAAATATTTTATTCTAACCATATTTAAGTAATTTTCTTTTTATTTCATGTATATGATTATTTTTTAGGAACTGACAATTGAATTTTGTGTATTTTGTTTTGCTTTCTAGGTCGGAGCGAATCAAATTCAAAATCTAACGGAATACGAGGGCACGTGCATAAATCTGAGCAAAAACCCACGCGTGTGCGCACAGTACTCAATGAAAAACAGTTACATACTTTACGGACATGTTACAACGCAAATCCAAGACCGGACGCCCTTATGAAGGAACAACTAACGGAAATGACGAACCTGAGCCCAAGAGTTATCCGTGTTTGGTTTCAAAACAAAAGGTGTAAAGACAAAAAACGGAGTATACTGATGAAACAGTTACAACAGCAACATCAAGAAAAGGTGAGTGATTCGTTTCACATATCACTTCCGTCATATCTTGGAATTGGTACTAACTTCCGGTTCATATTTGGTTAGCAATGAATAAACTTTCGTTTTGTTTAACGACGAGAGCCGATTCAAAAATGATACAAACCTGATCTTTGCAAGACAATGTAGGAAACAGGATAACTCGAAATACATACAATAGAATGAATTACATAAATACCAATTTTTTAAACATGTAAATCAATACTTAAAAAAACCCAGCAGAACTACATCGTTAAAACAGGGTTTCTACTTATATTTGCGTGATGTGATGTTATACATCGTCAAATTTATAGTACATATCTTATACTTTAACTTTATAAGCTTCGCTCTATCTGTATATTCAGCTCAAGAAGAATCGTCCGTATTAGGGCCAGCCCATTGAGTTAATACTGATTGTTTACCCAGAGGATTATTTTGTTTGCCCATGTCTTTAGTTCTGCGTCACGTAAGCCCTTGAAGCAATTGCTACCTCACCTTTCAGAAGTCAGTCTGGCTGAAAAACGCCGTCACTAAAGTGTTTTACATGTACTGTTTTTACGGACAGGAATTTTCGTTCATAATTTTGAAATTGTTCGAACCAATTATTATTTTAATGAAAAAAATATCGGAAAGAAAATTATTGTACGTGAACACGCACGGAAAATAATACTTATTTTTTATAAAAAAAAAAAGTATTAATGTTGGCATGACAAAACAACAATATATGCCTAAATATAGGTTACTCTAGTATTATGCTTCATATTTGAAGATTAAAGAACGCTCTCATACTTGTGAATTTTTGCCTCACCTTTCTAAATCAAGGTGAGATTATTTCTATATAGATTAGATATCAAATCGATCTATTAATCTATAAGTTTTGTGATAATCATTGTTTTCTTACTTTGTCCGCCAGTTCAAGCGAAATATATTAATATCCTGTATTTAGTGCGGTGTATTCATACGCATGCGATATAACAGAATAATTACGCTTTTGCCCTCGTTTGCACCAAATTATTCGCAGTTCCAATTTCCTGCTTCAGACACAGATTTGTCTGTGCGGTTCGTGTCCGTCTAAATTGCCTCGACGATTCTCAGAACGACTCGAGACTCATTCACTGCAATTTCATATAATTTAACCTTGCCTGACTCGAAATCATCTTTTAATTTGCACTAATTATTGAAGATCGTGAGGGAGTCTGTTTTTGGCTGAAGGGGATTTTCTGCTTTATATTCACGACAAGGCTATCACTGTATATAACGATATCAAATTGTGACAACAGCAACCTTTAACACTTAAATTAAAACTAATTTATATTAGCAAAGTATATCAACATTTTTCATATTTCTTCTGTGGAACCTTTGATAATATGATGTGCAAACACAAGAAAACAAAGAATCTAGAAATGAAAATAAACAATAATTAAATTCAATAATCCAGGCGAAATATATGCGGTAACACTGCACGGCGAAGCAAAGATATAAAACACAAATTATGGTCAATATTTAGTAATTAATTATCTTAATCAGAATGAAATAATCTAATATAAAACGCCGTACAAAAATGACAAGAAACTCAAAATACATTGTCTGTATTCCGTGCTGCCAGTGAACAGATGCGTTGCTCATTTTGAGAACGAAGATTTCAAATATTGTCGCGTGCGGGACTAGGATTTATGGGGCTTAATTGGAAATACATCGAATCAACATTGTTATTGAATTACATGGAGTGTTTAACATGCGAATGTGTCAAGAATAACGATAAACAACAGTTTTCTCGGCCATGATTTGAAGACTTTATTTATAAACCAGAGAAAATTTACTTTGAGTGCGGTTCTTTTATTTTCTCCGTGTTACGTCGGACACGGAAGGTGGTGCATAATTGCTAAAACCGGAGGCTGGACGGACACTTCCAGTGGGCTCGTCCCATTATTCGCACCGTTAGATTCCCGTAAGCCTCATGTTAAGTTGATTTAAGAGTCTCTATACAAAGGAGACAAATTTTCCGACAGTTGTTTGACAATCATTATGTTGACAATTTTGCCCCCACGGCCAGACAATTTTTTTTCATCCGCCAAACAAGGCCTATATCTTAAACAAATCAACTTTACTCTCTCGACTTAGTATAGAGGCAAACATGTTCCCCTAAAGTTCACTTTAACGGGATTTTCAGCTAAAATGTTATAAGATCATAGAGAGAATCCAGAAACACTGCCGATTTTACTTTTCTAAAGAAAATAAAAATAAAAATCAAGTATAGTTAACTGTATAGATCACACTTAAACGAATGTTTGACAATACCAATAACATTTATGACATATAACATTAAATATAGAAAAATTGAAGCTGGGCAAGAGTCATTTGGTATATTACGCTATTTCAAATGTTGTTCCACGCTTAGTTTCGAATATCGTAACGACACACAGAGCCTCTGTGGTTACAACTGCCATATCAATTCATATTTCCGCATCAAACACAAACGAATCATAAAACATGGTGACATATATTCTGTTACATATATACAAAATACAGACACCGGTGTTGATCAAATCAAACACGACCAGGTAATGTTTTTATAAACAAGGTAACGATATAAAAAATAAACAACCAAGTTTAGTCTTCAGTTATGCATCATGGAATACTATGTATGTTATAGTACGGGCATAGCATTGTACCGCTAGCTATGTAATAGTCATTTCTGTTTTGTCTCATTTTCTCGTTTGACAAGAAACTATATTTTTTTTTATCTATTCTGTGGTCATTGTTTTATTTTTTTTATTATTCAAAATTGATTATGTACGCCGGCGATATTGAATACTTACTAGGCGTGACAATGCTCTACTCAAAAATTCTGATAACGTAAGTTCGAACAATTTAGGCATTGTAAAGTCACATTATTATGTTTAAACAAAGGCAATGAACGAAATCTATACTTTTTCTGAAAACTGTGTACCGTGAACATATCACTGAAGGCATATAGAGTGTACTGTGAGCATATCACAGATAGTACGAAGAGTGACAATCATCATGCCCGTAATTGACTTTGAAATTAAAAAAAAACTCAAAAAGTTATTTAAAACTTTTTAAAATTAAATCACAAATTGCAGCGAACACATTCAAAATATGAATTTAACCAATGGTGGCCTACATAGGTTGCCAACTTGGAACATTTTGCAAGACTTCGGAAGCATTTAGACTTTGATAAAAAAAAAAATCAGCAATAAAGGAAATTGAACATTTTATAATGGAAAAACATCTTCTGTTTTTACTGTTACAGTTGGACCATCAAATCACGGTGTCAGTACAGCATTCATTTGGTTCTATAATTCCGTGTACCGGCATACGAGCCCAATATTAGAATTTAATAACGTTCTCTGTCGGCTGACTGTGCCGGGAGGTCGAAGCATCACACGAACTTAATTTCGTGTAAATTTCTCTGATGATTAGCACATGCCATCATTTAATTTCCTCCAATTCAAACAGCTTTTTATAGAGTGAAGTCGTACTTATTCCGGTCCCGACGGAAATTAAGAAACTCTGCAATTAGATTACTCGTTTTTGCCTAGTGATTATTGTGAATAAATTGTTACGTTGGAGAAATTTTGTACTGCTTTTGAGCTTATACTATTGCATACATAGGCCGTGTATTTGTATGTTTTAATGCCCCGTATTCAATCTATATCAAAACTGTTGTTAACAGACTTGATCATTTGAGAACAGTTTATGAGTTTTAAAGTCGTCACTATCAATACTTTTCACAGTGTAAAGAGCAAAACGACATTTGAGTACACGTTTTCGTCTAAATCACAATTCAATCCTTAAATGCTGATTTGCATTTTGACAACACTGAGTACATTTGACACAAAAGAAACATTTTTAAAGAAAACACAGAAATTGATTTTATTATAAAATATAGAACAACGTTAACAAAAGTAAGCAATACTGTAAGAATAAGCCCGTAACTCGAGGTCTTTATTCCACACACGGTGAGAAACATGTTCTCTAATCAGCGTAGTCAAATACAATTGACGTTAAGTTGACAATCCCGTAATAATTTTCTCCATTGAAGAGTTCCTCAAACTGATCTTCTTAAGCCGAGGCTTTCCTATTGATTACATATGCTTATGATAATATTTGACTTTTAGATTTCCTGAGCAAACAGATGGTTGAAACCAGGCCCGTTCTAAACAAATAAAAATTTGGGGTCAACTGTGTAGACGAAAAATAAACAATAAGCATACTACGGTATATTAAAAATAACGTTTCACGAAATGATATAATTCAATGCAGACATTTATATTCGACTTGTCTGGTAGGTTTCTGTTTTTTTCCTAATTCATATCAATAATTACTCCAGGAGTGTTTTGTTATGTTTGAATTTTCATCGGTTTCAGACTGAAGTGAATGCTGCTCTTCAAAAAGCCTCCACAAACTCAATGAACCGAGCTTGAATATTCTACTATATCATTTAATGTCGAGTTTTTGCATCGCATCAAAGGCGTTATACAAATTGCAAATAGAAACCCCAGACAGACAGTTCTTAAAAGTACGAGTAAATAAACGCATGTTAAACAACTACTAATTAAAACACTTAAATTGAATATGATTATTATATTTGCTCATTAATTATTTCTAATTATTGACAAATAATCGATGAGACATGATAACAATCTGAGTAGACAGTATTGAATAACAAGTCAAACATTAAATCGATAATCGAAGATTCAAGGACAAATATTGCTCACCCATAGTTCATATTAGTCTATCTTTAAATTAGACTCAACGATACATTACAAATGTTACTTATTATGCTGATAATTTTGATATTAGTACACAAGAAGTACAATATAATAGAACATGAATATAAATTGACTGTGAAACTCATAAGAGATATGTCGACGGTGAAACAGAATCAAACAAATGAACAACAATTTATCAGGCACATTGTTAAATACAGTTGAATAAATTTTCATAACAGAACAAGTGTAATATTATAGATTAAAACCAAACTTCGAAACAATGGCGACATATAATGCGAAAGCTGCCTTTTAGTCTTAATCGTTAAGAAGCTTAAAGCGTCTTGGGGAGTTTTGACAGTTGATATTTATTGGTGGCCTGTTTCATTTCATAAGTTTATTTTTGATAACATCCACATTAAGTGAAGTTCACTAGGTATGGTTACTTGAGAAAGTAGAGTGATAGCAAATGCCTAACCTTTCCATTTCTCGGAGTGTCTAGAACTAGTAATATTTCACACAAACACAAAGTTTAAAAAATTGTTTTCAATAAAAATCCCATTATATCATGTAACTGAAGAAACCAGAGCAACATTTTTTGAGAGTATGCAGAGAGCAAGATATTTAGAGAGTAAGCACGAAGCATGTTATTTAGAGAGTATGCATAAAACAACAGATTTAAAGAGTGTTCACACAGAACCCTTTTCTAGAGAGTGTACACTCACGTCTGTTCAATATTTAGTATTGGCACCGCCCAATACTGACATCCATCCCAATATGCGTGATGCGAGGAATATTTGGTCAGACCTCCGGCTTTAGGCGCAGTCGAGGTTCGGGTTACATATCATTGTGCAAACATGACTGTTCCCAGTGTGTCTGTTGATTATAGAACTAATTAAGCCTTCTCTGTTGATGATTAGGATGGGCATCTGTTGAGTGTATAGGGCAATCCAAATACCACAGAAAAAAACCTATTTCACACTTCATGATTATATTTCATCCGATTTATGATTTTTTCGTGTATATTGAACTTATTTTTTCTCATTGCGTTATCGTATTCAAAATCAATTTGTTGTTTCTGTTCAGACATGATTTATAACGGTCGAGTATACATGCTCTTCCATTATTCATCTCTTGCTATTCATTATTTTCATATTCAAAATCAATTAGTTACTTTTGATTAGACATAATTTATTACACAGTATTCTATCACTGTGTCGTGGATTGTTTTGGGTATGCGAGTTTATTCAATCTACAATTATTCACATCACTGTGTCGTGGATTGTTTTGGGTATGCGAGTTTCCAATCTACAATAATTCACTCATTCGTCGTTGGTTCTAACATGCGTTGTATCGATCTGTAAACAATTAGCCGATTATAAAAAGAACATGTGATTTTAACTGCAGTTCTACTGATGGATGATCTATAACCTTCTTCTCGTTTAAAAGCACAAGTTCAACATTTTCATTAATCTCACAAACTCTAATTCAATACTGACTCAACTTTGTCTGTCATAACTTTCAACTTTTACAGGTTTTTCGATCAATTACAAACAACGCAATACCTTTCAAATAAAGACAATGCGATGGCCTCGTTCAATGACCTCTTCTTTGACCCTTAACACACAATAAATATCTGTTTAATTCTCCTCTGGCTTAAATAGACGCGGAGACATATTCCATAGGCAATTAATAATAACTCCGAAATATCAAAAAAATTACCCACAATGTCGGCAAATGCAAGATGTTTGTTGACCTTTCTTTGCGCGCGTTTTATATAATTTTATTTATTACAACACCAAAACTAACCAATAATCATTTATTATACAGATGAAGTAATTAAGTATAATTCAAAAATGAAAAATGCATGACTTTCACCCGCTTTTCTGACGATTGGATAATGCTTAATTTAGCGTACGTTCAGGTGGAGATTTTTTATTCACGCTTTTCTACACAGACACGCCAGATCATTTATAACAGTCCGCGTAAAAGCGTCAACATAAACAGACTTCGCATGTCACCTTTCATTGAGAACTGAATATAACAAATCATAAACATAATTTTATTGCATTTTTAGTATCAATAATTAATCAGAGAGCAATGTTTCTACATTTTGCCGCAATACAAACTGATTATAGAGTTTGGTTGCTACAAAATGCCTCATTGCGATTCATGAGTTTGACTTTCGAAATCATGGTTATGGTTTTTGAACGGCATTGTCTGTTTTTATTTTTTTGTACATTTAGTATTATATTTTGAGTTAATGTTTAATAAGAACAAACTTTCAGAAGCTGGAAATAGAAAATATTATTTTAAAAATACAAGGTTTGGTATTGATCAACATTTACTTTTATCAACTGATATGTTATTCACTAGGGCAGTAAGCAAATAAACCTGGATTTTCAATTTCTATTTGCATTGATTCAAATGAAATCAAATATTCCAACATAATAGTATGTGTTACACAAACAACACCTTTAAAAATCAATGATTCTCAATCTATTCTAATTCGTTAAGACACGGAAGCAGTCAGGAGTAATAAAAATTAAAAAATGGCACAAAGAAACGAAACGAAACGCGAAACGTATTCTGCTTCAGTAGCATTGCCGATTTTGTTCGCCCGACTGACGACCCTGTTGTGATACCAAGCATGAGTGCCGTCCTCAATAGTTTTCAAAGAGTTTATTTACGATTGAACGAATGCTACAGATTTAATTCTGTTTTTATATCGATTGTTTCAACAACATGTCAGCAATGATATGTCAGTTGTTCGGATCGATAATATTATCGATTTATATCGATAGACTATTCTTAAAGATATAACAACAAAACGGGGTTTTATTTTCCTAAATATCTAGAACGTAAAATTTAAAATGATAACAGACAAAGGGCAAATGTTTTGTCAATAAAATCTTTTGTGAAATATTAAGTCACCGGGTACAAATAGTTCTTGTACACTGAGGTTATTTGTACAACATTCCAGTTTTTGAAATGGAATGCAAGTCCTGTATATTAGCACTTTGTCTCACTAGAATTTTTTTAAAACCAAAATCAGTATTTATTACCGAACAATGCATTGCAATACCCGAGCAACCGAGGCTAAAATAAATTACTTGTCTTAAAGGCTACTTGAAAAATGACAATAATTATTTTTCTCTACTGTCAGTAAATAGTGTTACTCTTTTCGATATTTACAGAATGGCACTAGACTACATGGTCCACTCCAAGGGGTTCCGATGGTTGCTTCAAGTCCCGTTCGACACGAGAGTCCGATGCATGGAAACCAAGTCGAAGTCCAGAGTTATCAGCCTCCATGGAAAGCTTTAAGTGATTTTGCAATGCAAAGTGAACTCGAACATCCTCCGTTCCAACAATTGGTGAGCACCTTTGTCAATGACGTCACACATGATGATGATGACGACGATCATGTCGTCTGTTATGACCAATGCTGAGGGATTTCTGGTTAACCCCTTACCTAACGACAAGAAGTTTATCACGGTAAAAAGCACTTAGTTTTTGCTCATATGCCTAGCTATGCAGTGCCGTAATAGTTTTAAAAGGAGATCCCGCATGGAAAATACAAAAACCTATTTAATTTTACAAGCAACAAAGACATTTTCTATTTCTAATTAGGCCAAATATATAAATTTACCTTAAATGAAAAATAGGGGGCTATCACGGTTACATAATTGCATGTTTCTTATCTTAATTTTGAAACGTAATCAAATAAACAAATGAGAACTATGCTACAATACATAACAAATTTATGCTAGACACCTTAAATATATCTTTTCTTTAAATTTCCTCCCGAAATAGTTGTAGTTTAATTGAAATAAGAGTTGCTATATATTTCTTCATATATTTATATCCATGCGTAATCCCCAATAAGTATTATATTTTGCTAATGTCGTAAATGCTTTGCATAATAACATTTTGCATCAAACATTTGCTAATAATTTCATTGAATAGAAAATTTATTTTACAATTTTTTATTTTGATAATATTTCCGAAATATATATTTTTTTCTCACAAAAGAAAAACAACAACAACAACAACTAAACAGTTAAACTACAAACAAATCAAAATTCAATAAAATACTGAACAATTAAATATTCTCTTTATTATTCTAGATAAATTAACACAATTCTTAATTTGATATATCATATCGTCTTTTCATTTATAAGTGCTTTTTTAAAGTAAAATCTGCATAGTGATGTTATATGAGCAAAGCAAGCGCCTTCATGCATGTGACCGTTCTAATTTCATTTTGTCGTTTTAGTTTATTTGTTATTCATGTGTGTCGTCATTATAGTGTTGCTATATTTTATGTTATAATTTGCTTCTGTTTTGTGCTAACTTGATATGAATATTAGCCAATATAGCATATAATAAAATGTATTATCCTTGGCTCTTCTTTTGATTTGAAGACTCTGTTTGGAAAATTAAATATGAAAAGTTCACACCCAAAGCTAGGATCAGGGTAAAGCATTGTCAGCGTGTGTGTTATATCCACTCTAAACAACAACAACAACAACAACAACAACAACAACAACAACAACAACAACAACAACAACAACAACAACAACAACAAC
>JAUMGZ010116548.1:0-17426 GCA_032359645.1 Pododesmus macrochisma
ATAATAGCTACAACTGAAAAAAATAATTCTCTTTCGGAGTGGCTACTAATAAATATAATAGCTACAACTGAAAAAAATAATTCTCTTTCGGAGTGGCTACTAATAAATATAATAGCTACAACTGAAAAAAAATAATTCTCTTTCTGAGTGGCTACCAATAAATATAATAGCTACAACTGTAAAAAATAATTCTCTTTCTGAGTGGCTACCAATAAATATAATAGCTACAACAGAAAAAATAATTCTCTTTCTGAGTGGCTACCAATAAATATAATAGCTTCAAAAAAAATAATAATTCTGTTTCTTAATGGCTACCAATAAATATAATAGCTACAACAGAAACAAAATTTCTCTTTCTGAGTGGCTACCAATAAATATAATAGCTACAACAGAAAAAATAATTCTCTTTCAGAGAGGACCTCGTCCGAGATTGCAGACTACAAATTAAACCATTACTTCCAATGACATTAGAATGGAACAGAAATTTTCCATCACATAACTTCACATTCGTTCTTATTAATTTAAAGAAATTTTCACAGAGTAGCATGCATGAAAATACATGAATTTTATTTGAATGGGCGATATTTACACTACCGCATGTTAACATTTGAGATAAATTTCAATAGGTTATTTAAACAAAAATCATAAGGCTTATGTCCTTGTGGCCGGTTCTTCAGCTCTGAAGGATCTATGAAATGAAAGTATGTAACGATGCTTGAATATTTACCCGTCTTAATTTTTTTTTCTCTTATTATTAAAACTGTACTTAAATATTGTCTAGAGTGGTTGATTGTCAATTAAATATTTTCTATACATTTCTGAAGAACGAATTGAAGTTTAAAGATTCAATTTTAAAAGCAAACAGTACACATTATAGCACTACTGGGTCTTTCCTACCTACATAAACTCTATTTAAAAGCTTTTTTTATTACCTAAAGTGTGAAAAGGATTTTAAAGTTTACGGAATTGGTTCAATTCATACATACTAAGTTGGAAAAACTGAGTCAAAGAAAAACTTGTAATACGTAAAATTAAAGAAAATGGGTCAGAAAGTATATTCAGCCTAGCAAAAATGAATTATTTACGGTCGCATGCGTAGTAACCGAGGTTACGTCATATAAATTCTAAATGAATCTGGAGTTGGCGAAAAGTAGAGGAAGCCGAACAGTATATGACGCAATATTAACTGAATAAAAAACGACCAATACATTTATTTTTTTTACTGTTTTCAGTGACACCGTTCATAGATATGTACGAATTAAGTACTTTCAACTAGGCTAAGCTATATTGTAATATATATGTTTTACAGGCATCAACAGTAAACTAAAGATAATTTTGAAGAGCGAAGACAGGTTATTCATAAAACAGTCATACTGCTTTACCACGATATCCGACAATCCTTGTCAATATTTTGATATTATCCTCGCCTCTCATATATTAAGTCTGCTTCGTTTCTGCATCGTCCCTCTATTTCCCTTTAATAACAGGCATTTACACGTAACAAGTCAGGCAGCTATAAACCGATCGACACTAACCGTAAACCCAAAAACGATGAAAGAACTTATAACCGTTAACCCCAAACCTCAAACCGTAACCTCAAACCGATATATGTTAGCCTCAAACCGATTACCGTTAACCTCAAACCGATAACCGTTAACTTTAAACCGATAACTGTTCTAAACTGCAAAACGCACATAACCGCAGCAAATTAGCAGTCGTGTAACGATAACTGTTCACGTTACAATTTACAGCTGCAAGCGAACTGCAAAGTACCATATCATGTGCACAACACTAGAAAACAATATTAAAATCCATGGACATGATTATAACAGAGAACCTCTGGTCAGAAAGAAAGATAATGTTGAAACGTATCAATTCGCTTCAATCTTATCTTTTTCCAAAAAAATCTATTCTTTATGTAAACATGTACTAAAAGGGTTCATTAACGCTCTCTTACTGATGTAACAAGACTGGATGCTACACAAGTCCAGGTTTTGTATTGATAGAACGGGTACCTGCCAGTACGAGACCGTGGTAGACTACACACGTCCATTGACTTTAATTTAAATGTACTTGGTGACACAGTCATACGGTTTCCATAGCGACCTCCGTCTAAGAATGCATTGCGACAGTAAGGTTAGGACAGACAAACTAAGCGAATATGTTTATAAATTTAAAAATAAATTAAATAAACAATAAGTTTTTCTTCATGGCTTATGGTTTATCCCCTCGTTATATCGTATATTAAGTACAGATATCGTACACACTATAAGTAGATTATATCAGAACAAATGGCATCCTTAATGCGTGACGTATGAAATGTCACTGTAGTTGGTTCTTACAGTACCTTGGCTTATTTGTATGAATGTACGATAATATTTCTTTAGGTATTTAGGAGTTTCGACGATTGTTAAATCTTGAATACCAAGTTGTTACATTTCACACCTGTGTACGTTAATTATAGAGAAACGAGATCCCATTGTAAACTTAGTGTTATGAAACTTA
Source organism: Pododesmus macrochisma (assembly GCA_032359645.1). Taxonomy (NCBI): domain Eukaryota; kingdom Metazoa; phylum Mollusca; class Bivalvia; order Pectinida; family Anomiidae; genus Pododesmus; species Pododesmus macrochisma. The sequence goes on from JAUMGZ010116548.1 coordinate 2,506, forward strand.
AACTGAAATTGTGTCAATAATCACATCAAGGGTGTATTTACATTAAGTATGTTTATTGAATAACCGACACATTTCCCAAATCGTTTATGAAAATAGTTTTTAATTTACATTCACTAAAACGACACACGCCCGTTTATTGAATTAGTGAGTTTTCTTTGGAGCAAATACAAATTCAACGTAAAATCAAATCAGTGTTCATTTTTTGAAAATATATATTAAGACCTCACACCATTATTATCTTTACTAACAGTACTGCAAATATCAAACACCACCACACCACGTACAGACACAACCAAAATGATATAAACAGTGGCGACTTAAAGTCACTATAAGTCTGTTGTTACTCTACACATGAAACACACCCGTAATTCATAGTTAGATAATGAAAAAGTTGATATCTTTAGTATTAATGCTTTAAAAATATACTAGACTTGAATATGTGATATGTACATATTGCATTCACCAGCGGATGATTTTGCATATTTTTACCCATCAAAAACCAGAGTTTACTAGAATGGTTTCGCAGGAAAAATCTGAGAGAAAAGACGAAGAAACTGGAACATTTGTTGCATAAAAAAGATTCTGCTACAAGTTTTCAACATATTTCACCCTGTGGCGTTTTAGCCACACTAGCTCATATATTGTTTTTTTTTCTGTTTTGTCAACGATAATGATTATGTTAACAAATTAACACAAAATCAACTTTTTAGTTAATTGATTCATTTTTTACAAAAATCATTGCTAGAAAAAAAAATATGTTTGAAAATTAATTTAAGATCCAGAGTGGTTTGAATTTCCCATGACAGTTTGTCTAAGTACCAAATTAAAGAATTTCTTCATTTATTTTGTATACGAGTATATACGATTGTGAGAACCGACTATTTTATAAAATCAAACTTTTTTTGTATTGTTGATTTTTGGAAAGACGAGGTCCCTCGAAGACATTTACACACTCCAAAGTAGTGCGTTTGAAAGTAGCTGAAATTGAGAAGTTTCCTGAATTTCTTTACAAAGAACAGATATTTGATTATGCATAAACAAGAAAGGAAGTTTTAATTTAAAACCAATATTGATAAAATATAAATTTCAGATAAAGTTAGAAAAATTGCATTTTGCAGATTATTAGGCGATAGAATTCCTTAGATACCAGAACAATATGCCAACAAGTTTAATAAAAAAAAATTCTATATATTGACTTATATAATTGTTTTCCAAATCTAATTTTTTTCCAAATTTATCACCAAGACAGAGACTTTAAAAACACATAGAATTAACAAATAAAGATGATGGTTTGATGTATGACTTTTTCACAGTTTGGGGACAAAGATTTAGGTTGAGGATTGTTCTTACAAAATTCATTAAGATCAATCCATTCGTTGAAAAGTTAATTAATTTTGAAATACCCTAACAACGTCATAGTTGACTTACGTCAAAACCGCATTTTAACGTCGATGTTCGCCGCAACAAAATGTAGTTCCTCTACTATAATTTGATGCGGCCTATGTTCTTTAGAACTTTTTATTGGAATATATTACTCTTATTATCTTATTAGTAAATCAACACAGTTTTTTTTAAGTACAATCTACGTAACAGTACTGTATTAACATTGAATATATGAGTCAGTGATATTCTAAAAATTACGTAGAACTAATTTGATATTTAAGCCGTTACCAAAACAGTATTGAATACTGAGAACCAAACGGTATTTAAGGATTGAACATTACTAGGATCCAGTTCATTGGGTTGTGAATCCAGTTGTTCTAGAAACAAATTTTTCGTGAACTACTTCGGGTATGAGTCGAGTTGCTCTTGAAACAAATTGAAAGATCTGCTTCGCAGTTCATGAAAAATTGTCTCAAGAGCATCTCGATTCATTACCCCATGAACTTAATCAAGTAATATTCAATCCATATATTTTTATTATTTAATCTACAGAAAAAATTGGGTTTGTGCTAGTCTATATTGAAATGCGATCCGTCATACGGATATTGGTAATTGAATTGTGTTTGCCCTGAACTAGAGTAATCAGATGACAAAAAATGAAGAAAATGTTCATTAAATCAAACTTGCGATGTATTTGAAAGAACATCATGAGTAACAAGTGAAAACAACTTAAGTCAAATATTCATGCGCGTGGGGATGTTGAAATCACGTGGTTTACAATAGCTCATGAGGAAATGAACTTTGTATAGCTTTGTAGTGTCACTGAGTCCAATTTTGGTGAAAGTGTTTTGATGTTATATATGGTGGCTGATTTGTGCAATCTCGTTATTTCGCTTTGTTGCAGCGAAATAACGATAATTAGCGGGGCGAAAAGACGATGATTATCGTCATTTCGCTGCAACAAAGCGAAATAACGAGATGGCACAAATCAGCCACCATACATTCTTAAAAACTGAAAGGTCAGTGTTTGATGCTTTGGCATTCAGGACATTTAGAGCAAGGGGAGACAAGTTTGTCCAAGGCATGACCCTGGTGTAACTTTGCAGTGAATGCATACTCCTATACTGTTAACTACGCCGTTTATCTTTTTTCAGATATTTCTTGTTTGTATTAGTATATTATCAAATAATGATACATTTTCTAATACCTTAAAAACATTGGAGATATGCTCCGGGCACGGACGGACACACGGACGCACGGACGGACGGACGTACGCTCTCACTTAACCTTACTTGTGGGGTGATTTCTTTTGTTTGTTCAATTATGGTCTGCAGCTAGATTTGAAGTTCCCATGGACTTCTTGTTATCTTAAATTTTAATATCTATTACAGTAGTGCATCTATCTGTCAGGCTGCCTGTTCTTCCGACCGTCTTAAAGTGCGTACTGTTGAAAATTCCGAGAAGCATTTTTAATTAAGTAAGCCGAACTATACGAAATATATTCCAGAGATTTTAATTAATTAGTATTCTACAACAGTAAGATAAACTGCGGTCTATTCTATTCGTAAATGCCAACATTTCGTGCAACTTTAAACGCTCACTCTTTGATTTTGATTGTTATAATGTTGCAGATTGGCAAAGTTAGGGCATCTGGACTGAAGGCAGAATTAACGTATTCAGCTATTCGTCGTCGTGCGCCGCCCTTTAAAAATTTTACATTTTGAACTTAAACGCAAAAACTACTGAAGGGATTTTATTGAAACTTTCCTGACATGGTCATGACCAAGTGTTGTTATTTTTCGTGTCAATCTGAAATCCAAGATGGCTACCAGCTCGTCATTTTGAAAAACTATTTTGAACTTAAACTAAAGCTGTACTGGGCCGATATTGCTGAAACTTGTTAGGAATGATAAGTCCATAGCCCTGACAGAGTGTTGTTATTTATCGGGTTTATTTGAAATCCAATATGACTGGGATAGCTTAAAAGTAAGCCGTTGGTTTTGAAAGTATCCTGTTAGTTGTGATACTTTTTAAAAGTAAGCCAATGCAAAAAGTAACGCGATAGTCAATGGTATCAATTTTGACACGAACTCGCCACATACGCTATGAGATCTACTTGAATGTTAAGCAGGTGATGATTTTATACTCCGCAAACCACAAATAAAGAAATATTCAAACGAACGTTTTGTTATTTTTATGGTACGATACTTAACACAATATTTTATGCACTAGATCGTAGTTGTTAATAATTTTCGAATAGCACTGAATGACTCATCCCTGATGAGTTTGTTTTTGTAAATTTAGAAACAGGTGAACTAGATGAACCGACATTGACCTTATAATATACATATACTTCCGTGCGCGTGCATCCAACGATCGCGTTTCATTATGTGTTTAAACAAGAGCACCGCCAACGGTACAAAATACGCCCGCCAGGAAGTCGTGCCTGGAATCATATCTCCACTACTTACGGTCGGATATTGAACTTGTCCGAGTTTCATTGTAATAAACTTTGTTGTGAAGTTTGAAATTAATCGGTTGATAATTACTTGAAATATTGAGCGGAAACGATTTTTAGCCAGAACCAAGGGGCCATAACTCCATTATTGACTGTCAGATAATGGTGAAAATCGAACTTGTCTGAGCTTTTTATGATAATTTGCCTTGTTGTGAATATTGAAATTAATCGGTTAATAATTATTGAGCGAACACTGTTTCCATAATTTCACAACGGGCCATAACTCTAAAAAATAAGTTTGAAAAATAGCAATAATCGAATATGTCCAAGATTTTATGATAATTAACCTGGTTATGAAGTTTGAACCTAATCGGATTATACATGTAATTACTCAAGTTGTCGAGCGGATATAGAATAGTTTACACTGTTTCCATAATTTCACAAAGGGCCATAACTCTTAAAGTTACGTTCGAAAAATAGCAATAATCGAACTTGTCCGAGCTTTTGTGGTAATTAACCTTGTCATGTAGTTTGATCGGACGTACGACCATAATGCGTTGCTAGATATTTCGGGGTCCATCTTTGAACTATTGTACGTCTTTTCAGACGTCTTAGGGACACTGCAAGTGTTTCCGACTGACCGCGATCAACGTGGCATCCACACGTGACGTTGCGACGTCAGGATATGACAATTCGCCTTTCTCACTTGCGTTATTGTGGCCTTACTGTCGCTGAAACCGCCAGAAATACGACAAGTAATCATAATAGCCCTATTAATCCCGGAACGGCGAGGAAATAATTTCGCGAGGCAAATCTGAAGGCACGTCGTCCTTACGTCATTTAACCCCTTACACCCTGACGTCGCGCTCGCCGGATGACTTGGTTGGCGGTAGAAGGTTTCCAAATAGGCAATGGAGACGGGTCCAGGAACAGGTATGAGGGTGGGTCTGTAATGGTCTGGGGAGGAATCTCTCGTGGGGAAAACACCGTTAATTGTTGTAGAAGGGAATATAACAGCAGTTAGATACCGAGATGAAATCCTTCGCCCTGTTGTAGTCCCCTTTATGCAACAACGTTAGCTGTTTTTTTCAACATGATAATGCCCGTAACATCGATCCACTCGACATGCCGCCATGCATTCCAGATCTGTCCCCAATTAAGCATTTGTGTGATGACCCGGACAGGAGTGCATGGCATCGCCGGAATTCATCCCACAGTCCCTACTTTAAGTTTCACATTTTCAACTTCTTCTCCAAAACAACTTGACCAATTTCATCAAAACTTGGTAGGAAGAATCCCCAGGGCAAGGGATTCAGATTTGCTGAAAGGAAGAGGCTCGGTCCCTAGGGGGTCTAAAAGGGGGATTTTTTTTTTACAAAATTTCAAGAAAATGCCCTTATAAACTACAAAATCTAGAGCTTAAAACTTGGGTATGTAGTAACTTTAGGTCATGGAGAACCAAGTTTATTCAACGCTTCTCTGGTCAAAAATAGTTTACGCGTTTAGGGGTCAAAGTTCAACACTATATAGCAAATATGCTAAAATGTCATATTATTGACTTCTTTTCCAAAACTACTGGACCAATTTCATCCAACTTGGTACAAGACATCCCTAGGTTCATGTTAGAACAAACTTGGTTATCCGTGCCCAAAAATTACTACATACCAAATCATTAAGCACTAGGCCTTCTAGTTTATAAGATTTTTTTTTTTTAAATTTTGTCAACTTGAATTTCTCCCTTTTTGGCCTAAAGTAGCGCCCCTGGGGACGTTAAAGCGCAATGGCCTCTCTCGTTTAAGTATACAATAGATCGATAAACAATTTTACAAAATGAGTCGCACCTAACGTTGATCTGTATCTATATTTTCTCGTAATTGTGTCATTGACAATGGGGGTGGGGTGCCCTTTGTCCCACTCCCGGGCTACGGCCTTGATTACAAGACTACACACATGTCACATGCATCTTTTAGAATAATGTCATTCACGTACTAGTTATATCAACAAAAAATGCACGATTAAGAGCTGCTTTTGATTTGTTATCATGTGAATATTTAAATATCTGTTTTAAGGTGTGCAGTATGACTAATCTTTTGTATGGTTTTAACCTAATCATTTTTATTTGCAGTTCGTGACTGTTATCTATACCATCATATCACGTGATTTCTGGAGCCTGGAACGAACAATTACATACATGTACATGTATATGCATGTATCAGTATGTGCGAATTTAGAGCTGATAATCCAAGATTAAATATCATATCAAATTAACACGTAACGTTCATCTCTGTGTACCTATTCCATTCATCCCCTCCTCTTTTATCTCTTCTTCCTTTCTATTTCCTTCTCCGTCTTCTTATCTTCATTTCTCTCTCTCCATCTTTCTCTTTCATCGCCATTTTATTTTATCGTGCTTTCATTGAGTGTGTGTTTCTCAAAATATGCTTTTCCTTGTTTTAAATAAAGTTTTTAATTTAGAAGAAACACACAGTTCTGATGCAACAATCACAGTCATATTTAATAGTTAGTGTATATATTAACCATTCGTATGACTCATCTTGAGATCCATTTCACATTTGTCGTTAACAATCTTTGAGAAGATCGAGATTTGGAGAATATTTTAGCAATGGTAAAGTTTAATCAATGTTAAACATAAGAGTTTTTATCTTCTTTTTTTTCTTTTTTTAAGAGTTTTTATCAATACATGTATTATTTTAAAGTAACATTGAACACAATCCAAACTCAAACAAAGAGGAAAATAGTGATCACAAAAAAACCCCATATTAATAGAGCCATAAAGAACAGGCCAAGTTGTGGAGATAGAACACACTAAAAACCTTATCATGCAATTTCTCGTGTTAATCGTTACCAAGACATTTAAATCTTTGAAGAAGTACATCGATAATTATTTTTTTAATTTATTTTTTTACACTTAAGGCAATACGCATGTGAGAAAACTATTTGATAGATTTTTTTTGAATTTTCCCATGTACATTGCATATTCATTGATAAATACTTTGCTAAGTTTTGAGAAAAATGCACCGTCAACTTTCTGTGAAAATCCATTTTTTTTTTTAGAAATTTGGTAAACTTCACAAATCCATCTAAATGCAACTATAGAATTTATTAAAATCATAACTGAAACCTCAAAATCATGTTACAGCATATAAGTTATAATCATTATTATAAATCATATATTTTGTACTTTTTTGTAAAATTGAGTTTATATATATTATGGAAATTTTTGAAATTTCACAAAAAATGAAATATCAGAAAAACTGCTTGATAGATTTCCCATATTTTGCTTTATATTGAAAGCTCTTTGGTAAAGTAGTAAGGATTAAAACACATCAATTTTGTGTTTTTAAAGTTTGCTCATTTTTGTGTTATATTTGTGTAAAACAAATTTCAAAAACAATGTCTCAAAAACACAAACAAATCGGGTTGTTAATATATGTTAGTGCATATGCACCATGAATTCGTCATTTCTTAAAGAGTCAACACTTAACAAACATCTGTACCGCATTAAAAACATTGCACTCAAGTATCACGTGATCGATCTGGCGTGACCTCGGGTGATTCATAAACATTGGTAAATATTGTTGACGTCCTTATTTTCAAACTGAGAGAAAGCTTATTCTCTTCTTATTGTAAATACAAACAGAAATTAAAATTTAGATAATAAAGTTGAAAAATAAGGTCAAGAACTGTGAGACAGTCGCTAATTTCTTCCCTCCATTTTTTGTATTTCTATATTTAAGATTCACGTTGAAGTATATAGGATATAAATATTGTCCGTTCTCTACCGTGACCCGCACCATTGATAAGCTTTAATAACATAAGCCGTTCAAAATATGGGCTGACCGTATGACGCATAGCCCTGGTGTTTACAACGGGTAGAGGCTATAAAAAGCAGACGGCCGCCAGAACAAATCAGACACCGAAAGACGATTTATCAAAGAAGGTTCATACAGTGATAGAAAGATGACAAAACTTGCATTGTCAGCGTTAGTGATAATTCTCGCTTTAGCGATCGTTACTGAATGTAAGCCACACAGAAGAAGATGGGGGAACAGAAGGGGATTGCAGGAACAAGAAGGCTTGTCCAACGTTCCACGGGAGTACCATTGGCTCGTGAGAAAGTAAGTTGTATTTCTATTTGAATGATCGTGTTTGTTGACGAATATTTTTTTCTTAATATTCTATTCCAATGCAGTTTTTACTGCAAAGTCTATAGGTACTGTTATATCAAAGTTAGTAAAAACAGAATGTCCGTGTCCAGATCGAATTTCGGCAAGGGAGGGGGCTGTAATCTTTTTGTTCAAACGTGTTTTAATTTTGGGGTGTTGGCATTGGCTTGGTCCTGTTTCTATGGCTTTTAAGCTGCTAATATTTATATGCTCTCTCTCTCTCTCTCTCTCTCTCTCTCTCTCTCTCTCTTACTCTCTCTCTCTCTCTCTCTCTCTCTCTCTCTCGTGTCAAATTTGTATGATAAATTTGTTTAAGAGCTTTGAAAAGTTCACGTTTTAAACGCATGCTGTCATTTATAGCTCTCAATCTCAATGTGTAAACAGTATGATCAACAACACGCGTATAATCTGGTTAATATTAAAAGGTTGTGTGTATTTACTTCCATACACTTAAATCTACAGGATATTTCTAAACTTGGATTTATTTTTCTTTAGTGTTTGTTGACTCCAGCGATAAACTACTCAAGATGATTATGGCGTTTAACGGATGTATGTTTGTTTACTCCTTGTCCGCCTTAATCACATATTTGCCAAATCTGTTTAGTTCCGATTTGATAAACAATATGTGTCTCCGACCAAAAACTTACTCAAGTTTTCAGTGTACTGTTAAAAACACAAACACATAAGACTGGATTTCATCTTTTGTTGAATATGCACCAGGACTACGCAACATGAATTGCTTTGCTTGCCATTTTTAAGGCAGACGGATTCATATAAGTTTTAAACTTGTTTCCGAATCCCGGCCAATGCATGTATATAAGCATTTTATATATGTGTGTACTATTTCAATGTCATATTCAAATAAAATACTGTTTTAACTGGCATGAAATGAAAAGGGGAGATAACCTGTCACTGTTTATTTATTTTAACGTCACTCTCAATTTTATCTAGTTTTATTTTCATTTTTACACCGTGCTAGTTATATTATGAAGCCAATAATAATCGGTTTATCTTATGATTCTGTATGTAAGATAAACAAGAGACATATAATGATTTGATATTAAGGGAAGATCTTACAAATAATTACTTTGAAAAATAATATTTTTTTAACATTTTAAGGCATAATTCTTATTAAGAATGGCAATTTTACAAGAAAATTAAACCTAAATTGTCGATTAGAGAGAAGATGATGTTCCATTTGATTTTACATACATTCATTCGGTTTTAGTCAGTTAACTTTTTGCTAACGACTTTAAGATAGCATGTCAAGACTTCTGTAGTTTTGCTAGCTATCTCATTAAGCTACAGATATTTATTTATAGATCAGTAAACTGTTAGACCTGTAAATGCTACTGACCCCGCTGGGTTTGAACCTATATGACCTCTGACTCCTCAGCCCAATACTTAATCGTTTAAGCTAAAGGAGATCTCGTCTAGCGCAAGCTAGTAGAAGTATTTTAAAGATACCGGACAAAATGTGACCAATGACACAGTATGTGTTCCTCTCGCACAGAGAATTTTTTCGTCTTTTAAATATATTATATTTATTTTTTGACCGTTTTCAGTCTGCAATTTTGTACCAATCAACTAAATACCAATAATGATAATCGGTAGGGCTGACAGAAAGACATCTTTAGTTTTCATTTTGATAAGTTAGAAAATGAAAATGTTTGAAGACCGACATACGAAAAATCATCTGTCGCCTTCATTCAGTATGCTTACTTGAATGAGGCACTGAAAATTTCATTTGAAAATTTTCATGGAGGTTCGAGATAAATAAATTTCAAAGTGGGCAAAATTAGAAAATATACTTTGAGTCGGGACCTTTTCAACGATTGGTCGTTTAACGGGAAACAAACATAATATTAACTTTGGCCTCATATCGATATATTCATCCTGCAATGTTTGCACGCTGTAACAGTGAAAATAGTGAAACTTATTCACGCTGTAACAGTGAAACTTATTTGAATGCATTTTTATATTTTAAGGTTTAATGTGGATACAACCTGCTTCGCAAACGATGATAATATCGATGCTGCCGATGAGGATGATGACGAAGAAACTCTAGCTCCCGAAAACGACATTGATTTGGAACTGGTTGATTTAGTCGAAGATGAAGATGAAGATGAAGATGACGACGATGATGACGATGATGACGCTGAATCAGTTCGTTTAAGACGCGATGTTGACACGGAAAGACGTGGTCGCCGTCCGGCGTGGAAGGCAGCACGACGCGCTCAGTGGCAGGCACGAAGGCAGGCAAGACTTCAACGTAGACAAGGTCAAGGCCAGGGACCAGACTCAGAGTCTTGGTTAGAACGTAGGGCAGCAAGAAAGGCAGCCAAGCGTGCGGGTAGACAGCGTCGTCGTCAAGAGAAACGTCAAAACCGTGTCTCAGAACACAAGGAACGTAAAGCGGGAAGGCGCCAAAACAGGAAACACGCTCGTAAACAACACAGAATGACAATCAGACAACAGCGTAAGGTGGAACGACTTCAAAACTTTTGCGAGTTCTTGGACAACAATGAATGTTCAATGTCTCAAGAGCTGGTTGCAATGTGTGAAGAAATTGATGATGTTGAACCAACCACGGTGCCCGGCGTCGAGATTGACGAACCGGACAATGACAATGATAGCATGGAATCAACAGAAGACGCCCCGTTATCAAATGATATTGCTGAAGCACAATAGGCAGACCATTTTTAAAAGTAAAACTCCCCATTGCAAGCGTAACTATTTTTAAAACAAGTTATCTCCCCTTGTTTTCACAGACTGGCTCTATCATCCACCAGGACAGTGCTCCATTTTACAAACCCTAGCGGATGTCAAATATGAAAGGAGTTAACCAGTCTACCCTAACCTTTTGTGTTCCTTGATCCTACCATTTAACTTTAATAATGCAGCTTATAAAAATGATAATGAAAATAAACAAATAATGTGTCATTTAACAGTAGAAATGTTGAAATGATCTTGCAGACCAATCTTTGATTTCTATTACATATATTATATATGTACAACTTTGTTTAATTCGGTGTGTAACAAATTCAGATTTTGTTTAAAATTGCGTCATATTTATGATAGCACTATTAATACTTTATCACGAGTGTATGTCATAATCATCATTGTATCACCTCTGTCATACGCCATATTGCATATCAGATCATACGCCATATTGCATATCAAATCATACGCCATATTGCATATCAAATCATATGCCATATTGTATATCAGATCATACGCCATATTCCATATCAAATCATACGCCATTTTCCATATCAAATCATACGCCATTACATTTTCACATCCTACAATAAAATTCGGAACACCTCGACCGAGAAGTTCCGACTTGTTTACAGTGTACATAATGTGTGTAAAATAAATTTGAATTACCCATAACTTTTGTTTTCACTTGTGTTATTTAAATGAGAACATGCCTATAAACATTTAATACTAGTCTTGGAGCGCTTAATGTGTTGGTAGGATGTTAAGAGTACTTCACATTAACAGGGTTTGTCTCGGCTGTTATCATACCCTAGTAACAACGATGATGATGACAATGACGTGTTACTACTGTTGTTGAAGATGGTGTTATAACTGTTGTAGAGGATGTTGTTACTACTGTTGTAGAGGATTGTGTTACTACTGTTGTAGAGGATGTTGTTACTACTATTATTGAGGATGGTGTTACTACTGTTGTTGAGTATGGTGTTACTACTGTTGTAGAGGATGGTGTTACTACTGTTGTTGAGGATGGTGTTACTACTGTTGTTGAGTATGGTGTTACTACTGTTGTAGAGGATGTTGTTACTACTATTATTTAGGATGGTGTTACTACTGTTGTAGAGGATGGTGTTACTACTGTTGTTGAGGATGGTGTTACTATTGTTGTTGAGGATGGTGTTTCTACTGTTGTTGAAGATGGTGTTACTACTGTTGTTGAGGATGTTGTTACTACTATTATTGAGGATGGTGTTACTACTGTTGTAGAGGATGGTGTTACTACTGTTGTATAGGATGGTGTTGCTACTGTTGTAGAGGATGGTGTTACTACCGTTGTTGAGGATGGTGTTACTACTGTTGTTGAGGATGGTGTTACTACTGTTGTTGAGGATGGTGTTTCTACTATTGTTGAGGATGTTGTTACTACTATTATTGAGGATGGTGTTACTACTGTTGTAGAGGATGGTGTTACTACTGTTGTTGAGGATGGTGTTACTACTGTTGTTGAGGATGGTGTTACTACTGTTGTAGAGGATGGTGTTACTACTGTTGTTGAGGATGGTGTTACTACTGTTGTAGAGGATGTTGTTGCTACTGTTGTAGAGGATGGTGTTACTACTGTTGTTGAGGATGGTGCTACTACTGTTGTATAGGAAAGTGTTACTACTGTTGTAGAAGATGGTGTTTCTACTGTTGTAGAGGATGGCGTCACTACTGTTATAGAGGATGGCGTTACTACTGTTGTTGGGGATGGTGTTACTACTGTTGTTGAGGATGGTGTTACTACTGTTGTTGAGGATGGTGTTACTACTGTTGTATAGGATGGTGTTACTACTGTTGTATAGGATGGTGTTACTACTGTTGTTGAGGATGGTGTTACTACAGTTGTATAGAATAGTGTTACTACTGTTGTAGAGGATGGTGTTACTACTGTTGTAGAGTATGGTGTTACTACTGTTATAGAGTATGGTGTTACTACTGTTGTTGAGGATGTTGTTACTTCTGTTGTTGAGGATATTGTTACTACTGTTGTATTGGATAGTGTTACTACTGTTATAGAGGATGGTGTTACTACTGTTGTAGAGGATGGTGTTACTACTGTTGTAGAGGATAGTGTTACTACTGTTATAGAGCATGGTGTTACTACTGTTGTAGAGGATGGTGTTACTACTGTTGTAGAGGATGGTGTTACTACTGTTGTATAGGATGGTGTTCCTACTATTGTATAGGATGAAGTTACTACTGATGTAGAGGATAGTGTTACTACTGTTGTAGAGGATAGTGTTACTATTGTTATAGAGGATGGTGTTACTACTGTTATAGAGGATAGTGTTACTACTGTTGTAGAGGATATTGTTACTACTAATGTAGAGGATGGTGTTACTACTGTTGTAGAGGATAGTGTTACTACTTTTGTTGAGGATGGTGTTACTACTGTTGTAGAGGATAGTGTTACTACTTTTGTTGAGGATGTTGTTACTACTGTTGTAGAGGATTGTGTTACTACTGTTGTAGAGGATAGTGTTACTACTGTTATAGAGGATAGTGTTACTACTGTAGTATAGGATGGTGTTACTACTGTTGTAGAGGATAGTGTTACTACTGTAATATAGGATGGTGTTACTACTGTTGTAGAGGATGTTGTTACTACTGTTATTGAGGATGGTGTTAACACAGTTGTAGAGGATGGTGTTACTAATGTGTAGAGGATGGTGTTACTACTGTTGTAGAGGATAGTGTTACTACTGTTATATAGGATAGTGTTACTACTGTAGTATAGGATGGTATTACTACTGTTGTAGAGGATAGTGTTACTACTGTTATAGAGGATGGTGTTACTACTGTTGTATAGGATGGTGTTTCTACTATTGTAGAGGATGGTTTTACTACTTTTGTTGAGGATGGTGTTACCACTGTTGTTGAGGATAGTGTTACTACTGTTGTAGAGGATTTTGTTACTACTGTTGTAGAGGAAGGTGTTACTACTGTTGTAGAGGATAGTAATACTACTGTTGTATAGGATGGTGTTACCACTGTTGTTGAGGATGGTGTTACTACTGTTGTAGAGGATGGTGTTACTACTGTTGTAGAGGATGGTGTTACCACTGTTGTTGAGGATAGTGTTACTTCTGTTGTAGAGGATGTTGTTACTACTGTTGAAGAGGATGGTGTTACTACTGTTAAAGAGGATGGTGTAACTACTGTTGTAGAGGATATTGTTACTACTAATATAGAGGATGGTGTTAATACTGTTGTAGAGGATGGTGTAACTACTGTTGTAGAGGATATTGTTACTACTGTTGTAGAGGATAGTGTTACTACTGTTGTTGAGGATGTTGTTACTACTGTTGTATAGGATGGTGTTTCTACTGTTGTATAGGATAGTGTTACTACTGTTGTATAGGATGGTGTTACTACTTTTGTATAGGATAGTGTTACTACTGTTGTAGAGGATGGTGTTTCTACTGTTGTAGAGGATGTTGTTACTACTGTTGTATAGGATGGCGTTACTACTGTTGTAGAGGATAGTGTTACTACTGTTGTAGAGGATGTTGTTTCTACTGTTGCATAGGATGGTGTTACTACTGTTGTAGAGGATAGTGTTACTACTGGTGTAGAGGATAGTATTACTACGGTATAGAGGATGGTGTTACTACTGTTGTTGGGGATTATGTTGGTATGTTGTAGAGGATATTCTTACTTCTGTTGTTGAGGATACTGTTACTGTTGTTGTTGATGATTGTGTTACTACTGTTGTTGAGGATACTGTTACTACTGTTGTTGGGAATGGTGTTACTACTGTTGTAGAGGATATTGTTACTACTAATGTAGAGGATTGTGTTACTACTATTATTGAGGATGGTGTTACCTACTGTTGTAGAGGATGGTATTACTACTGTTGTAGAGGATGGTGTTACTACTGTTGTTGAGCATGGTGTTACTACTGTTATTGAGGATGTTGTTACTAATGTTATTGAGGATAGTGTTACTACTGTTGTAGAGGATGGTGTTACTACTGTTGTAGAGGATTGTGTTACTACTATTATTGAGGATGGTGTTACTACTGTTGTAGAGGATTGTGTTACTACTATTATTGAGGATGGTGTTACTACTGTTGTTGAGGATGGTGTTACTACTGTTGTTGAGTATGGTGTTACTACTGTTGTAGAGGA
>JAUMGZ010116659.1:0-17424 GCA_032359645.1 Pododesmus macrochisma
CAATGTTGTGTGTATGTAAGTGGGATTGTCATGTGCCCCATCCAAGCCAAGTTCCTTAGACAAACATTCAAAATAATTTGTCTTACAAATAAAGACGATGTTATTGGAAGCTTTATCTGCTTTATCTAACATATTTATCATGGATCTCGGTCAAATTTTCAATGACCTTTGGATCGTTCAGGACTGATTTTACTTTGTATTCATTGTCCCATGCAGCATATATATTCGACGTTTGAGTAAAGACTTGAAAACCTTAACCCATTCTAAAAGTGTGTCCTCCTCAACATTTTCTCGTTTAGCCTAAATGAGACGGGTGTTCAAAAACGACGGCAAACCAATTGAATGGAGCTACTAATGTGGCTCTTGACTCGAACCAAGCTCAACATTAACCTTCAAAGGACTCAAATTGAAAAATGAATTTAGAATAGACAAGACCTTGATACATCTAAGCTCTGAAGACCAGAACGGGAGGTGGAGTGGGGGTTAAAAATAACGATGGTAACGAACGACAAACACCTCTCTAACAGTACAATAAATTTGTCTTGCCAACACCTAAGATGTGTGTGCAGTCAAAACCAATTTTTGAATGAAAAACCCGAGACAGCATACTCAAGTAATTCCTTAGTTCAAGATATTACATATATAAAAAATTAAGATACACTTGGTTGGCAAAATAGTATTCTGAGTATTTACCAAATGATCAATTTTTTATATTTATTGATAAATCTT
Source organism: Pododesmus macrochisma (assembly GCA_032359645.1). Taxonomy (NCBI): domain Eukaryota; kingdom Metazoa; phylum Mollusca; class Bivalvia; order Pectinida; family Anomiidae; genus Pododesmus; species Pododesmus macrochisma. Next base: position 730 of record JAUMGZ010116659.1, read on the forward strand.
TGTTTTGTGTATTCTCACAGATATAACTGAGTAATTGCGATTGGTATGTAACTCATACTAATCTAAAATATATGCACGTGTCATGTATGTTGTGCAATTGATTATAACGTTGTTATCATTCAGTTTGCTAATAAATTTCTTTTAAATATCATATTTATCGGATGCATGTTTCAGATTGCGTTTTTGTATGTAGGAAAAGAAACGAATAATTATGAAATAGTAGTAAATTTGAAAAACCAAGACGACTTCTAAAGCAGTTGAAAGCAGTTGCATGTTGTTATCTTGTAATGAGTGATTGTTATTGGGTTGAACGTAAAGCGAATTATTTATTTATCTAAGAAAGGACATATGCATTAAGAAAGTAAGAATGACAAATGCATTAGGGAATGATGCCTAAGGGGAATACCAATTCAAATCAAAATACTATTATGCACTTTAACATGTAATTTGCGTTTTTTAATTGGTTTAAACGAATGGTTATGGGTAATTAGTTTTCGGGAGCAAAATGCTAATGGAAGGCATTCGCTAAGGAAGATAAGCCACCAGCATAAGCGAAACCAAAAAATAATATACAACGTTTTAAAACTGAAACGAACACCGATGAATATAATATCTTTAACAGATAAAATACCTATTAGTCTGGTTCCATTTCAGCTCTATCGTGCCTGTATAAAAGTTGCACGGCATTTTATGGGGATTTGTTCCCACATACTTTTTCACCATATGTGAGGTATCCTGAATCCAAAAATCTATATTGACAATCTGAGAAATGCCTCTAAGTAGGTCCAAATAGCGGCCATCATAAGAACGTATAGAAACTTAAAAGGTGGAGTTTTAATTCTGCCGAAGCTTTTTTTTCTTTTTTTAATTTTGCACCCATGTTACTTTGGGTCTAAATATACAGAACATGGATTCTTGAAGCTACACAGGGCTGGGCTATCAAAATAGACCTCCTTGTAGAACACCTTGTCTATCAATTCAGATACCTAACGTATTTTCCACGACAACTGTACAATTGAGATTAATTGCTTGAATATTCTGTTTTAGATCACCGAAGATAAAACTAAGGATAACTTTGATTCCAAATTTGTAAACATTGACAAAAGTTGTCAGAATTACAGCATTTTTCCATTATTTAATTGTCTGAAAATTTGTTTGAAGTAGGCATAATTGGCAATTTCATTTACAGATTTAAAAAATTCTAAAGGGTTTTATTTTGATGTACCCCACCTTGTGTAGCTTAAAAACTTTTTTTTTCTATTTTCTGTAGACATAAAGAAACATTGGTGCAAAGTTTTAAAAAAATCGAAGTGTCGGCAGAATTGGAACTCCACATTTTAAGTATTTACATTTACTTATGATGGCCGCCATTTTGATTTGCCATTTTGATCTTGTTAGAGGCATTTCCAAGATTGCCAACATACCTTTTTAAACTGAGGACCCCTGATATATAGTTACAAGATATGTTAGACCAAATCCCCATAAAATGCTGTGCAACTTTTGATTTTTCAGAAATGGAACCAGACTATATTTTCTGTGTGAGAGGACGTCGTTCAAGATTCCAGATATGTCATTGGTACTTTTCGGAGATCATTAGAGGCTGCATCGTAATCGTGCAACAGTCGCATGATAGTAGCACGATTACCAAAGTCTTGTCGTACGATCAACGAAGATCTGTCGTATAATGTGACTGCAACAAAAGGTTTGAGCTTAAATCGTAGGTTATGGCTGCATTTCACCAAGGATTGTTTTTGTCGTCCTGAATCGCCTCCAATCGTCCCCGTTTTGACCCGATTGAGTCGGGCAAGTACGGGTCACATGTGGGTCGGTCGTCCAGGGATCTGTTTAGGGTCGGTTGCTTACACTCCGCCGACACTACGCACGATCCTTAGTAAAGAGCGACATAAGCTATACGATAGCTCCAGAGGGCGGGCGAGACAAGGGGACCTTCAGGGGTCCCTCGGACGACCAAGACGACCACGAGCCGACGATTTTTGATCGGCTACTGTTTTTCAACATGTTTAAAAACAGTAGCCGATCACTTTTTCGGTACCCGACCCTCAGAGGACTAAGGCGATCGTGCCAGATTTTCCCCTGAAGGTAAAGGGTAGTGCTCGACAGTGCTCGCAGATTCCTGACTATCTGCGCAAAAAATGCGGCCGATGGACCAAAAAGGGATCGCGTACAATCTAGACCAAAACTATCCTTGGTGAAATGGTCGCTTTATCGTCACGATCGTCTCCGATCGCAGATAGTCTAAACAATCGTAACCCTAGTGCGACTGGAGCTTAAGACTACCAATGATAATGGCAATTTATAAGTGTAAAAAAGAAGAAAAGTGACTAACAACAAAATAACACGCCTATTGACATACACATTTAATAAAAACATACAATGACCAACACAATATTTGCGATACGAGCTAGAAATACGGAACTTGATCCAACAGAGTATATACATTAATTTATAAATAATAGCTTCATCAAGACTAAAAAGGCAAACTACCAGAATAACACCGAAAAATGGACGTACCGCTAAATAATATCCTATTTTAAATTGGAAGTAAAGCCCACTGTATGAGAAACTCTCGTCAATGTTTCCAAGTCTATGTACAACCCCACACTTTGTAAGGAATCGTTTTTTTATTTATAAATAGTCATCAGAAAACTAGAATGTTATTCAAAGCAATCTGAAACAAATTGGAATAATCAGAATAGAATTTAATGACAAAAAACAACAGTCGTATCAAACAATTCAGGACTAGAACAAAAGGAAATTAAATAACGTCACAACAAGTCACATGACTAGTTATCTATGAAAACCGACTTACGGATGGTTAAACCGGTATAAATACACGTATGTTAAACATTTTAAGACCAACAGTATGAATGCAAGTATTTATGCTTTACTGTGACATCCTTTGCAAAGGTATTTCGTTTACAGTTATCGCTTACTGCAACGTAAGCAAAACCACCAAAATGAGGAAGAACAATAGAAGGGAAACAAACTCAGAAAATATGCAAGACAAAACAATAAACAGAAAATAAGACATTGAGCTGTCATACAACAACTGTCGGAAGGATAAAGACAGTCAATGGAACAACAGGATGGGTAAAATCATCAGAACGAAAGAGATTGACAATCAAACAACAGCCGCATCAAACAATTAAGCACCCGAATAGAGAGGAATCAAATTCCTCAAAACTAGTTATTCATGCGGAACGATTAAAGACGGTCTCCTAGAACGAACGCAGACGGTGTAGTTAAACCGGTAAATGAGGCCTCAACCTTCCAATTAAAAGATTAACTAAAAACACTTTATAGCATTGTCAATAATCGCAACCAATTATAAAACGTATTAACATATTTACAAATGGCAATTGGAATGTGTAAACATAAAAAAGTGACGTAGCGAAGCAGCATAACGTCGAAAAACGTCGTAAATACATGGTAGATAAGTTGGTTCCACACATAGTTAAGTAAATGAAAACGGTCATTGATAAACACTCAGTGTGCTCTCAGAGGTACAACATCAACAACAAAGCCAACTTAAACTGCTAGGTATATAATTAATAACAAAAAATGGTGACCGTTTGAGAGATAATACCCAGCTCTGTGTGGGTGAAAATGAAAAAGCTAGCATAAGTTACTGCTATTATATAAGTATAAACTCCGACATTTTAAACTGCGTAAAGTCCAGTAAAAATCAGAATAACGGATATCATGGCCCAGCATTTACATGTACGATAAATGGATCTTTCAACTGGATCCCTTCGTTTCTTCATTTAGTCTTCATAGTATAGTTAGAAGGTGTGCAATAATAACGTTTATGCCAGTAAGAGGCGGTATATAAACCGCATTCTAGGCATGTAATGCGTCTCTCTTTGAGAAGATTATGATCTATTTATTATAGTAGCAACGCAATATATTTATTGGTTGTTTTTAATCCTAAAAATTAGAGTTTTAAAATGTCTCTTACTAGAGACATAATGGTAAATACTGAAAAACAGAAACAGGATATTGTTAAATATAATAATATAATCATGTAATGACTTTATGCAAATGAATAACACTATAATCATAAGATAAACACAAATACTAACTTCAAAACAAAGAAATAAAGAAACAGAAATAAATAAAATTAGACAGTTAAGAAATGTTTTTTTGAAAAAAGTTAACAGATATGAACAAACGCAATAGAATGAAAAACACAGTTAAGGGATTGACATATGTAATGATCGAAGGGTAAAGAGACAACACATCAGTGGAAGCAACCGGAAACAGGAAATTGCCAAAAAGACAGAAATTCATCTTTGGGATATGCTGAATGATTCGTAAAAGACTGTCTTCTTTAATTGAAAATGTCCAAATGACTTCAAGAGCGTAAATATATAATATTTACAATAAGTTAATTTAATGTAACATACGAAAAGCCAATATTGTTTAAAACTGGCAATAAACATTTAAGGTTTAATGAATATGCAAAAACAGTATTTTTTTTGTGATGTGATATATTTTTATTAACATCATTGTGATCCATGTAAATTGTGATTAAACGGGTAGCTGACCTCGAATATGTCGTGACATAATTTGATGTTCGTTTATTGTTTAGTGATGTTAGTAAGCGTTTTTCTTAGCCCCGCCCTCCCCATCTGATCCAGATGTCAATCGCAGTAAATTATTTTTTTAAAAACAAATTATCACCAGGAAATAAGATGCTTATTAGGAACAATAAATCAGCTCAAAATGCTGAAAATGATAACAAAGACAAATAGTTTATAATCATCATTTCGACTTGACCCTTCTATCAGGCTTTCGGGTCTCCATTTTAAGCTCCCTGCCTTTGTTTTTCTGGGCCCTCTTTTGAGTATTCATTAGTTTAATTTATGTATTAAATCTTTGACCAGGTCCCCAAATACGGAGCATTGGTGGTGATTGCTGGGAGGGACTATTTTGTGATATGATTATACTTGTGCTTTTTCTTGGTCGTCAGTACCTATGGTTTAAATGCCATCCGGCAACTTTCTCACACTAGCACGCCCCGGACGGGAATCGAACTAGGAGGTGAAAGGCTCTTATGATTACAAGTCGGCGACTTTAATCATTAGTCCACCGCGGCCCTTGAGACATTTTGGAATTCCTTGCAAGAACCGTTAGTCAGATTAACTCGAAACTTGATATCCTTGCATGGTCTCCTTTCAGATTCAGATTTGTGTTCGGCGTTGCTGAGCGCCATCCCAGATGACCGTTCTGGCTTCTGATTGGCAGAAACATTATTGACTGCTTGTCAAGAACCGTTTGTCAAATTTTCACCAAACTTGATGTAGATGTTCCTGTTATGGTCTCCTTTCTAATGTGTGTTCCACATTGCTGAACTCAATCCAATATGGCCGCTCTTGCTTCTGTTTGGCAGACACATTATTTATTTCTTTTCAAGAACCGTTTGTCAGACTTTCACGACACTTGCTGTATATGTTCCTTTTATGGTCTTCTTTCATATCTGTGTCCGACGTTGCCGAACGCCACAGACTTTGACCGCCGTTACTTCTGATTGGTTGGGACATTTTTCAACTTCTTGTCCAGAACCGTTGATCCGATATTAACGAAACTTGTTGTGGATGTTCCTTGCATATTTCCAAGAACCGCTGGTCAGATTTTCATGAAACTGGATTTAGATATTCTTGGCATGGTCTCCATTCATATACATGTTCCTTGCATAATCCAAAGAACCGCTGTCAGATTTTCATGAAACTTAATGTAGAACTTCCTTACAGGGTCCCCTTTCGGATTTGTGTTCAACGTTGCCAAGCTCCATCTTATATGGCCGCCCTGACTTCTGATTGGCAGACTTGTTTTTTACTTTTGTAAAGAATCGTTGGTCAGATTTTGACGACACTTGACGTAGATATTCCTTGCATATGGTCCCCATTCAGAATTGTGTTTGACGTTACCAAACGCCATCTTATGTGCCCGCCGTGGCTTCTGATTTGCTAAGACGTTTTCTACTTTTTGTCAAGAACCGTTGGTCAGATTTTCAAGAAACTGGATTTAGATATTCCTTGAATTGTCTCTCCTTTCATATATGTGCCCGACGTTGCCGAACATCATTCAGTATGACCGCCCTGGCGTCTGCTTGGCTGAGACATGTTTGACTTCTTGATATTTCTTTTTTATATTTCTACCCATGGTTGTTGATCTTTTTCATGAAACTCTTGACAGATGCATATTACAAAGCATATCAAGTAAATAATCTATTAAAGGGTGTACAAATTCACAATACTCATGGAGTTTAAGCTTGTTCAGACAGTGTACTGACTTTGTTGGTTTTGTAAATAACCTTGATTAAATCTATATTACATGTAGTCGCAAAATATGCTTGCATTGTTAATGTATCCGTGTGGAAGTTAAGGCCCAATGGGCCTCTTGTTTACATTTTCCCCATTAAATTTCTCCTACCTTTAAGACGACAGAAATTTTCAATTGCTTTAATGGATTACACATATTTTCTAGGTGTTTCAAAATGAATATTTTGATCATGAGATGTTTCCAAGATGGCTGCTATGGTGACTTTAATAAAAAAAACTTTTTGTATTTAGATCCAAACAAGCCATTAACATGAATGTTAATATGGGAATATCAAATAGTTGACATATGTAAACTTGCTGTTGTATACAAATGATTTTTTGGGGGAATAGAAAGTCCAGGTCCGCCACATCAACAGTTTATTATCGCATCTTCCCAGAGAAGGCCAAGTTGTAAGAACATGAGGTTTTTCACAATCAAACTCGTATGTACCTGGAATTATGCAAGCTAAATTTTTAGACTCAAATACTTCAAGTGGGAAATCGGCCATCTTGATTTTTTTCACATGTTTTCATTACTATCAAGTTCTTAGTAAGAATGCCATTTAAATTAAAGGAACTGAGTGATCAGCAATAAGAATATGCAACTTTTACTTTTCAAAGGTGATTATACAGCCTTCTTGATTTCTAAAGGAAAGCAATCCAATATATCTCCTAAATCAGTTCCAGTTTGGGTCTAAATATTAACACAAATTCACTGTTCAGGATGAGAGTCAATATATGATTGCATCTCTTTTTAAAACAGAACAAGCTTCATGAGAATATGCAGATATGTTGATCAACATTTCATGAATCTTTGTGTATTAAACAAGTTTACAATATAATGTTAGTGTAAAACAAAAATTAAAAGATTCCTTGTGTTTTGAATTTTTAGCAGACATCACAAAAATTATGAATTTCTTGAATAATTATGTGTTAAGTAGCTTTACAAATAAATAGAAAAATAGAACTATAATTGCATGGAAAAAATTATGTCTACTACAATAAAGAAAAGAAAAACAGCCTCAAAACCGGACTTTGCTACTGTCAGCTGCAGACGGCTGTCATATATTTGAACTAAATGATGTACGCTCTTAAAATAAAATTCTCCAGAAAACGCAGAGGAATTACAAGTAAACAACAAATAAAAGACAGGGATGTACAACTTTTTTATTTTTATTCACCAAGAAAACGGATTTTGTCAAATAACTTAAAATATATAAAACGGGACTTTCCTGATTTGACAAAATGCACATAAAATGTATACTTCGCTGGTAATGAAAACTGAAACAAAATATTGCTAATTTTTATAAGTGAAAGTGGCTAAATATTAACCAAACTTTGGTCTGCGGAAAGGACACTAACCTATTTGACAGGCAGTGTCGTGACGTTGAAATGGGATACGAACAGACACGAGACCTTATACAGTCGCTATGAGACGATCTCCCGCCAGTAACCAAGCGTTGTCAGGAACGATCTGTTACAGAAGCAGACGACAGACAGGCAGACGGACAGGGGCGGGATTATCCCTGCTCGGATCATGTCGGCACGGTCACACAACAGTTTACATAGTAATTATCTGTTTTTAAGACGAAGAAAATACATGTTCTCTCCGCTGCGAAAATTTTTGTGACTTCTTCCCAGTACGGCAGATCAAAGAGTAATGATGATAATGTCAATAGTACGCCAAATTATGATTTGTCGTTAACAAATCATCGGTATGGACAAGAATTAACATCATTTAATCTCATTCAATATTTTGTAATCATATATGGTGTTATTGTTGTATTTTGTAGAAAAACACAATTGTCAATATTGGATTAAGATTTATTTTAGTCAAATGTCATATATTCACAGAAAGGTATTAACGAACTCCTATAGTGAGTTTTACATTCTGTGATAAACTAGAACAACGCGATTTGTAGTAATTAAAGTTACTTTCTCTTGCAAGCCCCTCTTTATTGTATAATTAACGTTGTTTCTCTGACTGGTTTCCTATCATATGTTTTCTCGGTTGTTTTTTTTTTATCTTTTCCAGAATATATAGCTTTTTTCTTATTCTCGTGTCCACTGCTTGAAAATTAAGCCTAGAAGGAAAACAGTCCTTGTCCTTCGCTTACTTTTAACTTAAAAATGTCCTGTCTCTGAGATGTCAGAGTCCACTTCAATGGTCATCGACTGGTCAAACCCTTTGGCTAAAATAACAAACAAATAAACGCTAGGGCGTGGTCCAGCGTACAGGTCTATGCTTCATAAAACTCGGGAACAAAACACTCTGGTCAGGTGGCCAACTGGACACTAATTAAATTCGTCCAGTCGCGTGTCCAGTGCTGGTCACTCTTTAGTCTATCGTACGTAAAAACTTCCGATACCTTTGGCGATGCACGGTCCTTGGTGTCCGAAATGACAGCTATCCTATTTTTTGGTACAAATATTTTCTTCAAGCAATGTAATACACGTGTAAAGATTCCAATAGCACTAGTTATACGCCTTCTACTTTCTGTTTCTCTGCTAATTGGTCGAGTTATGTTTTCTGTTATTGATTTGCCTGATTGTTTTGTTGTGTTTTATCTCCGTGTCTCTGCATATAACAAAATACACAGAACAAAGAAAAAGTGAGAGAATCTATGTGTAGGAATCAAATCAAGAAATAACAGTCACAAATATGTAAACAATATTTTTAAAAAATATTGAAAAAATATATATCTAATATCAAAGATGAAATAATCAATACCAAGATTTCCTTTCTTATTATCAAAATTTTAAAAGACATTATATATTACTGGATACATTTTAATTTGAAACAATAGGACGCGTGTCATTTTATTAATACACTTACGGATATGATAAAGTAAATATTTAATAGCGAAATACTAACAATAACATATGAATCTTATTAACTAAACACCGTCAAACTAATCGTTCAAACCAGTGTTAACAAACCATTTATATAAGTTATATGAACATTTCTGAAAATTTAAAATTAAGTTAAATTTAGAATTTTAAAATTCTATGTCCCAGTACCAGAACGCAACTATACTGAACATATTTCAGTGTCAAAGTATTGGTACTAAACGATTCATTAACAAAGTTCGATCATTGAAAGAATTTAAGCGTTATGACAGTATTTCTTTAACACTAGGATACACACACTTCTAGATATTACTGTACACATACACACAACTATATATTACTATAAGTTATCATTGAAATAATTCTCGATTGTAATCATTTAAAAGAAGCGAACAATTTCAAATAACTGTAGTTTGATATAAAGCTCAATGTAAATAACGTTCAGCAATATTTTAATTCTTTTACAATAAAATGGTCTGAAAGTTTGAATTAAACATATTTTATTGTCAAAATCTGGGAGGAATACGTCAAATTTACGTATTCCTCCCAGTCAAAATGCAATGCAAAGTAACGATGGGATTAGACAACAGGCATGCCTATACAAGTCTTCTCCTAGCTTCCAGTAAACTGGCATATGACAATAATAAATGAATGAATAACAATTAAATATAAATTTAGACTGAAAGTTTCCTAAGAAAAATAACAAGAACCTTTAACACTTGAACATGGCAAACTGATAAAAGACCATTCATTTCATGAATATATATCTATCTCACTCCGACTTGTATCGTTGTTGTCGTCGAAACCGTCGTCATTTTTACATATTGAACAGACCCGTAGCCTCATTTATGAAAGTGTGGGTGTCAAACCTTACGTAATCCAACCACTGTATATAGTGGTGTGGTGGGTGCAGGCGCGAAAGATGGGCCTTTCCCCTCCGGCAGTTGGGGTCTGGGTGGCCTCCCCCAAATATTTTTTATTTACTTTATGTCAAGATGGTGCCGTTTCCTGCATTCTGACGGCCTCCCGGGATTTTTTTTTGATTTTTGTTATGTCAAGATGGTCAGTTTCCTACATTCTGACATACAAATTAATAGAAGTTAAGACAATAAGGAAACCATAGCTTAAACGCACAATTTTTTCTGGATTGAATTAAAATGTAACTTACAATTTTGTTTCTTCAAAAATGTATGTGCCCCACCCCTTGTCCTACGGGCCTCATGAAAAAGAATATAAGAGGCTACGACAAGCCGGGAGACATTTATCTACCATAGGTACGTGAAGGCCTTCCATAGCTTCAATAATGTACTCAGTTTAAAGATGTTCTTCCTTCGCCTATTATAATTTTTTTCGTGATGGTCAGGTTAGAAATCGAAAGTTATAATTATAAATTATTCTTTGTTGGATCAAATATAAAGAATACAGATTCTTGAAGGTTGAAATATTGATTTTTAAAAATATTTTAAAGTACTAAAATGTGTAGTTAAAATAATTTTTTTGTCACATTGTAAATAGTTCACAATACGCATACATATATTATCATATGCATAGCATATATACAAAAAAATTAAGTCTCTTATTTTAGCTTAACGTAAACATAACTCTAAAACCCTAAAAATAAAAAATGTATTTATCATATAAATAAAAATCTTTTGGGAACCAGTCAAATGTTCACCGAGTTCTTTATGAGAAAATGACAAGAAAATATTGCCAATATGATTATTCTGGACAATGCCCGAATTGTAGTAGTCGTAGGAAGGTTATGTATAGAAACAAAAAAAATCGCGAAAGGAATAAAATTGGGAAATTTTAAAATAGAATAACATAAGTTCCCTAACATAATTTAAAACTGATATTTTAAGTTAGAAACCTGATGTATTTGATAATAATGTTTGAATAATTAATCTAAACATTCAATTTTCTTCAAGTTTTACGTTGAAATCAATTCGCCTCGTGCAGTGTTTGTAAACACAATGGCGTGTTGATGGCACTATTAGTTTCTTATTCAAATGGCAACATTTTCATTATTTACCGCGAAGCAGTTTCATAACAAAGACCGCCCAGTCAATTATTGTGGAAATAACATTCAAACATGTATCAGAGCGTTTTCAATTAATGTCAAGTGATCAGGGTCAGTTGTACACAATAGTAATACAGATCACTTCAAAACATTGACGTGACGCCTCGATTGAATAGTGAACAGATAGGTGGTACGGGACCGCAATATCCGGATACCTTTTTCCTCGGTTGAAGCAGCATTTGATATGGGGGTTCGAAACCTCCCTCAGGCTGAAAAAGGATCGTCACTATAAATTTTATATTTAACTATGCGTATTTTACTTTTTTGGTAACTTTAATGTCTTGGTGTAACACTTTTGGATACCAGTCCTAATTGTTACGTGTATGTTTTCCTTAGATTATAATACTTGGACATTAGTTCGTTTTAAACGAATACTATTTATGAATTGGTATGAATAACATTAAAGTTGAATTGCACATCAGTGTGTGTATCCAAACCTGAAGAAAGAAAACCTGTTTTTTTCTTTTAAAAACCTAAAGTAGCATTGAGTATAACGCTCTATAGATGTTTGCCAGAAAAAATGCAACCAAAACTCAAAATAATTGTTAAAGGTGATAACAAATTATACACTTTCTCATCTGTGTACTTCTCTGCGATATTTACTCTCTGGGTGTATATGTATGAGTATTGTTAATCTTTTTGGTATCCTCCGTTTATAAGAAGTCTATACTGCTATTTTGTTACTATAGACATGATAAATTTCTCGATTGCTCGTGTGATCAAAAGTTGACAGAATGAATGACGTTTTAACCCTCTGATGAATTAAGAAATGTAACCCGGTTAGCAATCACTGTCATTGATGATGAAAACCATAACAGTTTAAGAAAAAAAGATCAGATTTGTAAAACGGAGAAACAAGAAAATCAGCGGGTAGCTCTGTCATCCGTGGTGCGTGTTACGTTGGTCCTGAAACTGAACACCAATTATCCATTTAATCCTGCTTTTAATCCGTTACATAATACCGAAGGATTATAACATAGACAAATTCATGATTTTAATGTCTAGAAAATGAAATAATTGAAAGCGCCAATTAGCTGAATGACTGGTAGATCTCCCGTCGTTTTACTGATCGAGGCGCACAACAGAACGCATGCGTGGTACAGCGTAAAAATACAACACCAGAAGCGAGCGGCGCTCCCTCTGTAGATTGGAATGGTCGAGAAGGTAAATTAGTATTTTGTTTAATCCAACCAATAATTTTCCCGGTTACTTGTGACAAATAAGTCGGAATAATTGTACATCTAGTGCTGTAATTTAGTACGCGTCACTCCGCGGGAAACTGACTTGTTTTATTCCGTCTGGATCGTCTATTCGGAATTCCTCTTCGTGGGTCTTCGGATTAACCTATAACTGTAAGATAAACACACGTCGATAATAAAGTTTTTAAAATAAAAGGATAATTCTGTTTTGTTCTGGTTTTGCGAATGTCATGTTTAACATATGAATCAAAACTAGGTTATAGGGACTGAAGAGAGTTCAAAAGCCAGTTGGATGCAAATCTTGATCCATTTTGTTTGAAAACACAAAGCATACTTTTCAGTTTTCCAAAATAAGATTTTAAGAACGAAAAAAAGGAAAAGATATACCCACCCATTAAAATGCCCTTTAATGCCTTGAGTAGTTAATACATATACCCTTTACTTATAGTGTAATAATGCAACGAAAAACAGAATTTTAAACCATAACGTTTTCCCTTGAAAAAACGTGCTTTTGGGAAGTCATTTTACACGTTCGTAGTTTAAGTTGATACAATTTGTTATCTGACGACTTTATTTATTTTCCTAGTGTGAGAAAGTTGCCAGTGACTTGCCGTAGGTCGGTGGTTTACTCCGGGTACTCCGGTTTCCTCCACCAGTAAAACTGGCACGTCCGTAAATGACCTTAGCTGTTGATCGGACAATAAGTCCTTAACACAAACAAATAAAACTTTATTTATTTTTCTTAGATTACTACGTGGTAGTGAAGTCATGAATGATGTATGTCCTTGAATAAAAACTGTGTCGCTTCCCTTGATACTTATAATGATACAATTAATTACTGCGGATTCACCGAATTTTAACTTCAATAAAATCATATAACTTTTGAACTATATAGAGAAATCCGTATTTTATACTTAACAAATATTAATAATATTAGCAATAATTTACTATTATTTGGGGATCCAGAGAGGACTCAGGACTCAAATACTATATTGATTAACAAAGTATACACTTTTATTAAGCACTCTAAACTCTACGACGACGTTTGTTACTGGTTCCTATAATTTAATCATTTTAGGGGAATTAATTGTCAATGTCTAAGTGTGCCTGTGTAACATTAAAAAAAATGATTCCGGGTAGCTTTTCTACGGGGGTCACTTATTCAGTTTCAACTGCACTGTTTCACGCTGGTGCGTTTCTTAAATGTTTCTAAAAGTTTAGATTTCATGAGATGAAATCTTACTTTTAATGTTTTCTATCAGGGAATTTATAAACGCATTTGTTGGTATATAATTAATCATAAAACTTACATAATTCGATATTTTCATTTCCTAAAACGTAACTAATATTATAAATGCGTAAAGTGCAATTAGTGGTTTGGGAAAAAAGTCGAATATTCACTTTTCATAAATATAGAAAATCATTTCATTATATTGTTCGAAGATTCTTAAATTTCTTTTTTCAATAGAAAATGTACATTTTTGAATTAAACACTATTTCATATAAATCACTGAATTTTGATTTTGTGTTCGTTTTTGCAACATGAAATATATAGCAAAATCCAATTAATTTTTTTTTGTTTTTGATTATTCAGACCATCACCGCGCACATACTAGTTTTCCAAAGCAATGCATTCTAAAACATTAGTTCGTATCAAGTCTGGTGCACAATTAATTAAATTTCAAACAAATGCGTATGTCGGAGTGTTTTTTCCGTGCCAATGCCATACATATGAAACATGAGGCCCATGTACGTCATTAACTCATTTTTAGAATTCTACCGCATTTAAATCGGTTCAAGATTTCAAATTTCAGTGAGTCCACAATATCTCAATATCTGAATATTTTTTCTGGATAATTTGACATGGTGTTCAAAGGGAACACTTGCCGTTTAAGTAATTTAAAATTACATTGGCTGAATAAGAAACGAAAAATGGTATGTTATATGAATCTTGTTTACTTGTAAAGTTTGGACCTTATTGTCAGGAAATATATTGAGATAAATTTTTGTCGGTGCATGGTTTTGGTTTTTATTAAACTAGACTTAATGAAACTTATATGAGTTTTTAGCACAAGTCTTTTTCTAGAAATATCACCATGGAAACTAATGGACTGAAACATAATCGTGAAATCCCGTGGTGTATTTGTTTCCTCCTCTTATGTTGTTGGCACAAGTTTTTTTATTTGATTGCATTTGTTTTAAAAAAAAAAAAATACTTGTTTCAAATTAAGTTTCTGCTAATAAAATATCTAAATCAAAATAAGATGATATCATTGTCACATTGTATAAAAATAGAGATTGAAATTTACATTTTAATTTGTGAAGAACCTGCATATAAACAGCTAAAAACTATCACTTAATATCACACATTTATGAGGATGGGAGGGGGTTAGGGTGGTTGAGAGAGAGAAGTAAGTTAGTTTTTTCTTCAATGAGATATATTTTCACTTTAAACAAAAATTAAATTTCAAAGAATGTTATACGGACACGGACTGGTGCATGTTATTCAATCAATGAAGACTACATTTAGCTGATAGAAGAACACTTGAAAGCACAACGTAAACCCCATACAAGTTCACGTTTTTGCGTTATCAAAGTTCTTTCTCTTGTACCGAGAGCTAATTGTCAGGGAGTGGATTTCAATTCCTATGTTTTCTTCCGATATTGGCGCGAATGCAGCAATCCTTATTGATGCTGAAGCTGTTTCCGCGGCGGCTTCTCTCGGCGTTCGACTTTGATTAAAAGACGCACTTGTCGGGTATCGTTATGCCGAATTCATTCGCTCCGAGGAGACAAGTCTCATGTTTAATACGGAATATTGTGGCTTCTCTAGAACTATATAAGATTATACCATAAGAACAAGCATTGGTGTTTATCTCGTCTCTAAGACTGTCTTAAATCATGTAGAAATCTCTTGAAATATCGCCCATGCAACGGTATATTTAACATTGATACTAATGACTTCAAAATCGCATTTTCCCCTCAATCTTTTATCTAATTTCGGCAAACATGACAAAAGTTTTACAGTGAATCTATGGCTTCACACGACTTAATTGTTAAAACTTGGATAACCGATTTTATTAAATATAAGACAAATGTAAGAAAGTATTGCATTTATCAATAGGGTGAATTAAAGTCACTTCAATTTACATTGATTTAGTTTCACTTCATGTGACTTCCCCAGAACGCTCTAAAAGGCTCTAAACTCCTTTGCAGTATTTGTTTGTTTGTTTCATTGGGGTTTAACGTCCCTTTAAATCATGTTTAGGTCATATGGCGACGGTACCTGCTTATGACAGCTCGCACTTATGGCGATTTGATATCACGCTGCAGACACATTGACATGATACTTCATTCGGACACATTATCCTGACACCAAGCCAACCCAGTCCTCCTCCCAACCGGTAATGCTAGAAAATAACATAATCTTAAGTCTTAAGTTGACGCTGCAGCCGGAATCGAACCCGTACCTACCGGATCACGAGGCGAATGCTCTACCTCTGAGCCACCGCATCGGTGCTCGCAGAATTTATACATGGACAATTTTTAGACAAAACACCACTCACGTGTCATTCTTAATCGATAGATTGTACGAGTGAAAAACCGCGAAATAAATGTAACACGTGACCTTAATGTTGATTCCTATGTTCTTCTGATAGTAATACGTACACTCACATTCAAATTTGTTAAATGATGGGATCGACCACCAGGGGCACCTCTAGAGAGAACAAACTGGAGATTGTTCAAGTCGTGACCCTGAGCTGAAAATATTACGAGTTTATGCGTCAAAGTTCAACAATATCGGTATAGGACATATGTTATCAATATATATTTTTTAATCTAGAACCAATGAACCAATTTCAACCAAACTTCGTAGGAGTTGCGCCCCCGTGGGTTATCCGAACCCAATCATTGAACAGTCTGAATCATCTTCCTTCAAGTCAGCTTTCTACCAACAGGTGAATCAAAGACAAGAAACAAGAAATGTACAACATATGAATCAAGTACAGAGACAAAAAATGTGCAACAGGTGAATCAATGACAGAAACAAGAAGTGAACGACAGGTGAATCAAGGACAGAAACAAGAAGTGAACGACAGGTGAATCAATGACAGAAACAAGAAGTGAACGACAGGTGAATCAAAGACAAGAAACAAGAAGTGAACGATAGGTGAATCAATGACAAGAAACAAGAAGTGAACGACAGGTGAATCAATGACAA
>JAUMGZ010116770.1:0-17424 GCA_032359645.1 Pododesmus macrochisma
TGATGATATGCTATGAATTAATAATGAATAATCACAACAGAAAATTACCAATATTTGATATCAATCGTGAGTCGATACAACATAAAACCGGGCACTATTCATATATGATCATATATTATATATGGCGTATTTGACATTTGCGTACACAGCTTTAGGAATACAGTTAGAGTGAGTGCATCGGCATTGATTTGTTTCTACTAATAGATTGTTCATTCCTACCTTTTTCTCATTACATTATCGATAAAAACATAGCGTAGACATCGTAACTTCCTTTGGAGTATTCGCTTATTTGATAGATCTTAGTACATTCTAAATATTGGCTGCTTTCCTCTGCTTTATGCACGGTGCTATTGGTGATTTTCAAGCCTTTTGAGGTAAGATAAGATATATTTATTGTATTTTATTGTAAAAACATTCTTTGCTATTCATTATGTTTTCATAAAAATGCAACAATCATAAACTGCTAAGAATGTAAGCGATTATTACATTTAATGGTTGATATGCCATTAGCAAGTTTTACACCACTCCTGCTTCCAAGCCTTTTTTTCGTCTATCGAAAATCCATCTTCTCTTAAAGCTAGCCTTTGAAGATATGACGGGTTGCTCTCTTACAAAAATATTTTTCATTGTCTCGGTTAGATATCTTACTCAAATCTGGTTTGTTTGTTTGTTTGTTTGTTTGTTTAATTTGAGCTTAACATCACTTCCAAAGTGACCGTATAAGTATGTAAGTTTGTATCTATAACTATAGACAAGGAAAAGAGTATTTTATAATATTTTATTTATATGTCTGTTTATGATATAGTTACAGACATAATCCCTACGCAATAGTTTAAATTTCCTTACGTCATAGTTTTTGAGTTTCTACCAGTAATAAAGTTGGCTTCATAATTGCCTGTATTCTAAATTTGTGGCTTGACTGATATTCTTTTTGGCTTTCATATTTCGGCAACCCCTCTTTATTAAATGTTAGTAAGTCCATCAGTCGTTCTATGCATAGTCAGTCCGTCCGTCCGTCTGTATGTCTTCGTTTATATATCTATTTTATTTTGATATAACAAGTAGAAAGCGGCAGGGGGGAGTTTACTCCTCGTCACCCTATTTCTTTCGTCACCATAACTGTGACTTATTATTATGGTGACACCTGCTTCCTTTGTAAACAGTGAAAAGGGTTAACATACATCGGAATGACACCGAAGCATCTTGGCGGGTGACACGTGTGTAGGAGGAAACGCTTACCATATCGCGAGCACCTGATTTCGATTCTTGTTTTTTAATAGACGTTCGTGATGTTGCCATTTTTAGAAAATAACTGTATATTTGGTTAATTTTTCTGTGTGCGTCCTACGTTTTCCTACTGTTTGCAAATGTCCATGGACTTACGGCTTAGAATATCGTCAGGGTTTTTCGATTTACTATTTCTTTATGTTTCACGTTTAACCTTTGCTTAAAATACAAAATTACAAACTGAAACACGCCAACAATAAATATAATATCTATAATAAATATAATATCTATAAGAGGAAACAATTTATATTCTATGTGAGCGAACCTCGTCCCATATTCCTATAATCATCCCCATCAATTGAAGCTCCAGAGAAAAGGAATTCATAATTTTAAAATAGACAAGGCTTTGATAAATCAAAGCTACAAAGCCAAAAGGTGGGGAAATTGTTGTAAAAATAACGGTTTTAATGAAGGATATTATCCACACCCTAACGATACTATGAAAATAGTTTTACCAAGAATTTTGTGTATCATGATTATTATTAACACAGCAACGTTCTATAACCACTGATTGGGCTCTGACTTTCATGATTATTATATGCGAGAAAAATACAATAATCAAAATATTAATCATTATAATTATATCACTGGTTCTCATATATATCATCGGAGGCATCGAGGCGGGTGGCACATGTTTAACAGGAAGCGATTACCATAACGCGAGCACCTGGTTTTGCTTCTAGTTTTTAATAGAAGTTCGTGATGTTTCCATTTTTAGTTAAAAATGTATATTTGGTTCATTTTTCTGATTGCGTCAAACGTTTTCTTTTTTGTTTGCCAATGTCAATGGGCTTATGGCCTTGGAATATCGTCTTGGTTTTTTTGTTTTTTTTAACCATTCCCCTTTTCCTTGGCAACTCAACATACATAATCACACGTACAAACTTAAGGGTAATGTTAAGAATAGAGATGAGAAAAGAAAATATGAGAGAGAGAGAGAGAGAGAGAGAGAGGAGAGAGTATAAGTCATCATTAAAATTATTCATTTGCAACAGTAATTGGGCAGCAGGCAAGCCTATTTGAACCCTCTTCTTTTAAAGGTAACAGATAACATACATATACATACTAAATAGATAATGCACACTCACTCACACACACATGTGTAAATGTATAATAATAATATGAATATTAAAGCTAAGAGCGTTACTTAATGTACACAAACTTACATGAAATACAATGTATTTATTGTTACTGAAATTAATTAACTAGTTAAAAACATGGATTGAAATGAAATTATAGATAAACAGAAAGATGAACAATAAAAGAAGAACAAACAAGAGGATACAGGATAGAGAAAAAAAAAAGAAGAGACAGGTGACAAAATCTTGTAATAATGATTAAAAATAAGCAAAACTAAGGTTCACTTGGTTGATCAGGATCAAAAATTATTAGAGTCAGAACTTAATATGACAGTATTATGAATAAGGGTACGGTATCATATAATAATAGCTTCAAAATTACATAACTACTATGAGTTTTGAAAATAAAAATGCAACCAAGTCAGTAAATTAAGTTAATTATCAATAACTGCACCTACTTGGTCCTATCAAATATGCAGATAATAAATCAAATAATTGAGTTTTATTTAATCATCAAATTTGCTTACATCTCTTTTTGTTAATAGTTCAGTATCGTTAACATTAAAGCTAAGGTTTGCTTAATTGATTTGAAAGAAAAAATTGCATAAGGTCACTATTGCATAACCACATTTACAAGAAGGGTCTTCAGTTAAATGACTACAATAGAGGTCATAATTCAGGTCACTAACTCGGATTCTTTGAGGACAGAGAACAATATTCATGTTCCTTGCACCATGAGATAGAAAAATGTTAGAAGTTCTCTTTGTAGTTCTGTTCTGCAAAACGTAATTCAGTCTGTTAGTACTATGAATTTGATTCATATCAGGAGCTTTACTGTTTAAATACTTCATCATACTTGAAAGCTTTTTTGATGATTATTAGTTCTAGAAGAAGAATACAAAACTGCAACCTGAATCAAGCCTCCGATAAATATGATATTAATAAAAAGAAGAGCCAAAATCCTTTGTGAATTACCCCGTTCAGAACTCCAGATCTTTCTCGAAGCTGTTGTCATTAATGGACGCAAGAGAAGAATTAATTTTGAATAGACAGGGCTTCAGTAAATCAAAGTTACAGAGCCAAAGGGGAACGGTGACAACAAATTCACGATGGTTATGATGTACAAAAACTATACCCCAATAATAATACAAAATTGTCTTGCCAAAATTTAAAATGTGCGCGTAGTCAAAACAGGAATTTTGAAACGTATTCCTCTGGACACGTGTTTTGAACAACCCAGATATCATCAGCAAAGGTGACGATATAATAGATATATAGAATAAATAGGTAACTTGAAGATCCGATTAGTTCTAAGATTATATTTGTTATTATCTGGCAAGTTAACATGTTGCAGTATTGAATTTTTAAATAAGTAGGAGTATCGTTATTCATAATTCTGAACATCATTATTTGTTTATTTTTAAGTCTCCTTATATTAAAAGATTCTCACTTAAGTTCAGAATATAGTTTTTATTTTGAAGTTTCCTGTTCTTAGGCCAGTAATAATTCTAGCAGCATCTAGTTGTACCGATTCCAGAAGATCTTTTTTTACTGAAAAGTAGAAACAAAAAGGGTCCAAATACAGACCCTTGAGGTATCCCTGCGTTAACATATGTATAACAAGAGGAAAATCCTTTAATTCTAACTCGCTGTTTACGATCTGTTAAATAATTGGTGATCCAATTTAGAAGATTACCCGTAATACCATGTTTTTTAGTTTGTAAAGTAGACCAGCATGCCATACGGTATCAAAGGCTTTACCGATATCATAGAAGACCATTCTTATTATTTTACCTTTATTTAAATTACTTGATATTGTATCATAAATATTAAGTAACTGGTTTACTGTCGAATCATTTGGCTAAAAACCTGATTGATGCTCCGATATAATGTTATTAGTTTTTGCAAAATTAAACATGTATTTAAAAATAATTGCTTCAATCATTTTTGAAAAACATACAGTTACTGATATTGGTCTATAATTAGAAGGATTATCTGTAGGTCAGTTACCATTACCTTTTTATAATGCGTTGACGTTTGATGATTTCCAAAAAGAAGGAAGTCGACCTGTACTCAAGGTGTTATTAAATAGAAAATTTCAGGGTTTAACAAGAGACACAGAAAGTTGCTTTATTATTTATGGCAGAATGATGTCACTATTTGAATAAAATATGAATAAAGTCAATTATGATGAAAAGAACAAATTATATGTACATGGTATAGTAAATTTGTCCAAAATTGTGTAAAAATAATTCATGTGTTAGTTTTTTGGGGGTTTTGTGGTTTTTTTTATTGTTTTCAATTTGTTATTACAAAACAAAACGACATGAACAGAACAATGCATAATGAGACATAATGAGACGTGTATTGTGCTATAAACTGTCAAGGACAGAACCAGAGTTTTATTAAAGTATAGTATAATAATTGTCTAAAATAAAACGTATTGTGATATATTAAGCTCACAATAAAATAATATAGAAACTTTGAAATTAGAACATGAATTCATCTAATTTTAAGCTATATTATGTTAATGCAAGGCTCTATATAAATATAATAAATGTAAGAGAAAAGAATGAATATTCTTTTTGAGAGACTAGGCTATATATAAATATAATATATATATAGGAGGAAAGAAATGTTTTATATGTGAAAGAACCTCGTTCCATATTCCAGGTCTAGATGTGAATCATCCAGGTCATCTTAAATGCTCGAGAGAAAATGAATATGGCATTTTAGAATTTTACAAGACTTGGACAAATCAAAACTACGAAATCAAAAGAGGGAAGATTGTTGTAAAAATCTCGCTGTTAATAAAGGCCAAAATTCACACCCCAACAGTAAAATTTAAATGGTTTTCGTGTGAACGCAGTCAAAAAGGTTTTTTTAATGTAACACATTTCAGATTTAGATATCATATATGATCGGTCCCGAAAAGACAACTTGTAACAGATATTTATAATGTGTTTTTTGGGTATATTTTTGTCTGAAAGGTTACAAGTGTAAGCAATTTCAGAAAATGGTCACCAGGTAAAGCTTGCATCACATAGAAAGTCTAAAAACAATGGAGTTCCACACCTTCAATATATATTAAACAACTATGCAAGATTGGAAAAAATCATTTGAAATTTGTAGGAGTTCTTGATTACACAATCTGAGTACCATCAACATTATTATAAAAGACGTAAAGTAGTAAATCCAGGACAATATTCAAAAGCCACCAGTCAATGGTCATGAGCAAACAAAAGGACAACATTAGAAGCACACAAGAAAACTAAAAAACTAAAAAAGGAAACATCACGAACTTCTATTAAAAACTAGAAACGAAACCAGGTGCTCGCGATATGGTAAGCGTTTCCTGCTACACGTATGTCAACCGCCGCGATGCTTTCGTGCCATTCCTGTGTTTGGCAACCCTTTCCATAGTAAACAAGAAAAATACGTATGTCGTCACAAGAATATGTCGCTAATATCGTGACAAAAGCAAAGGAGAATAAACTCACAATAGGCAAAACTTACTTTGGGGTGGTGAAGTATATAGTTTGTAGTCCAATACCCTTACTATACACTTCTTAATAAAGAAGTTTAAATTGACAATTCAAATACATTAGGACATTATCCACACCGGGTCACCAATTAATTCGGGAATAAATATGTGAACTGAAGTCGGTTTATTGATAGCAATGATAAATAATGCAATGATATTCTTAAACGTGCGTATTGCTGTGAATAATCTTGTGATTTCAATTCTACAATAGGTAAATGTTAGCATTAGTCATTAATAAATTTTCTATACAAAGAATTAAATTGTAAAATGTAGAGTCTGAATGCAAATTACTGTGTAGAATTAACATTGCAATATGTTTACCTGGCTAATTTGCACTGTTATATCATATTTTGGGTGTTGCTTCTTACGTTACTATATAAGTGACATGTTCTTATGGTGACATATGCTTCTTTTGTAACAGTGAAAAGGGTTGCCATACACCGAAATAACACGGAAGCGTCACGGCGAATGACACATGTGTAGCAGGAAACGCCTACCATATCGCGAGCACCTGGTTTCGCTTGTAGTTTTTAAAAGGAGTTTGTTCTGTTTGATTAAAAGGTTTCATCTGAATAACGAATGTACTTGTATTAGTATATTGATGTTTTTAGTCTTTAAGAAGTAACTTTATATTCGGTAGTTAATTATCATTGATCAAACAAAAACCAAAAGAAATATTAGTTTATTACCTACATGAATAATTATATCTCTTTATGAATGCACTCAAACGCCACCTCTTCAATATAAAAACAACTTTGCCTTTGAGTTATTTTATACACAAGGTAAGAGAAACAGGACCAAATCAAAGAATGTGTCATTAAAACATATACGGCATGATCATATAAAATAGCTATTACTGAATGACAATTGGAAGTCATATACCAAAGGAGAAAAAACATTAATAGGATAGGAATAGAAGCAGCAACATAATCATGAAAGCAGAGCGGTAAAGATAATGCAACGTGGAATAACCCCCTTATCGCCGCATTTAGATTGCTATTATTAAACTTTAACGACAAATGAGTTTCTTCCTGGGTAGGTGTGTCGGAATTGACAGGTTGCACTGTATTTATATTTTCTTTTTCATATGCCATGTCATGTCATAGTAATGTTCATTTTACAGTACAGTTGTAATTAGTGTATTCGCCTAAAGCTCACGCAATTTGTCACTGAGGATTTTATAAGAAGCAATACATATTTATGCGGATACCCTTATCAAATCTAGAATAGAGTAGAGAGGACAATTTTCCAAGAATTGTTCATATTTCGTAAATATGTTAAGCTTTAAAATTGTTTCAGTTATTAATATATACACTTATAAATTTGATAACATTGATCAATTTTCTACACAGTAATTTTTTCCATTTTTTTTCAATTTCAGCCATGGATCACAAACAACCTCAACCATTTTTTAACAAGAGCATCAACGAAACTAACTTTTTGTTCAATCGCACTTTGCAAATGGAAAGAGAAGGTTCTTGGTTTATACAAATAACTATCTACCTATTTTGTTTACTTGTTATCGTTATCAATATTACTACAATTTGCATTCTCGCTTTTACAAAACTAAACTTGAAGAACATGGATTTGATGAGTTTAGGAATTGTCGATACTATAGTTGGGTTTGCTGTATGTTATTCCCATTTGCTTTCATACAGAACCTCCATAACGTATGGATTGTGTTTCAGCCGTTTTACATTCTTTAATGTTGCCTATACAAATTCAATATCTCATATTCTTATGATCTGTGTGAATAGATTATTACTTGTAACACGCAATCGAGGTTTCTTCAACACAGGTGAAGAATTCGCAAAATCCGTTGGTTTGACATTCGGAATCACAACAGTAATATTGGTACTTGCGCCTTCCTTTTTCTTTTCCATTGGTAAGAACTATGATGGAATACTCGAGATGTGTCATATTGTAACTGAATATATATTTCCAGAGTTGTCTGCTTACTTTGGTTGCCTCTTTACTTTTTTAGAAGTTGCAGTAGTAATTTGCTATGGGTTTATTATTCAGCATCTCCGCCGCCATTTTTCGAAAAAGAAGGGACTCCAAAATAGTGATGAAAATTCGAAACACAGGAAGACTGTTGTTGAAAGAGAACGTCGGAGTATCAATAGTCTCGGATTAATTGTTTTTGTTTTCGTACTTTGTGTGTCTCCTTACCACATTTGTCTTCTGTTAGAAGGTTTCGGAGAATTGATGTCACGTGATCAAACAAAAGTCAAAAGCATAACCTACATGGTTGCCTGTTTGAATTCGGCCATTAATCCCGTTCTTTACTGTTATCGCTTACCGGAAGTAAGGGAATATCTAAGGAACGTGTTCTCAAAGATAAGGTGTTCTTCGCGTATAACCCCATCATCTTAGTAAAACTATTCAACATACGCCTGCTGGAATTTAAACATTTATGATAGTGTTCCTGCATTATCCTAGTGAATCTTCAGTGTAAAATAGCACATTTATTGTAATATGGATCTCTGAACAGTTGCACCAAACCTCGTTCTAATGCTCTTCCATCAGTACTTACAAAAACTAAAGATGGTCTGCAGTCATACCAAGATGTCGCAAATTTCAAGAAATGGAGTGAATCAGATGAGGAGGCTAAATATCTCAAAAGACTTCATTAAGAATTTTAAATCTCAAACGCTTTCATCCATATCATCCATCAAAACACAAGACTTCGCCATGCTTTACTCTACTTTATGATATAGTACGTTAAAATGTACATTCCAACGTGTCACGTGATACACTTTCATGAGTAAAACGGAGACGAAATTCTTGGAATACTGAGCTTTCTTATCGACAATATATTTGTAGAATTCGGATATCATTTCTATTGGGATGAACTATGTCCTAATACAAACATGTCAGGCAGGGTTTATTAAAAAGTTACTCTGTTTCAAAAGGAAGGCATTGGTAGTCTTTTAAGTTCACTTTCAGCTGCATAGATGGCATTATGTCGCCCAATAATGAGCAGTTCGATGTCTACGAATTTATAGTATATATTTGGGAACTCACAATTTATGACACAACTTGTACTTACAACGATTATTCTGCCTCATACTTAAACGTTATACAAATCGGCACGAATTTGTTAAAAACGGTATCATTCAATTTGAACGGTACCTTTTCCAACACATTTTATGACAAACGTGACGACTACGGTTTTCTCATAGACAATTTCCTATTTTAATGAGGCCGAATCTAATTTAATTGCCAGAAATCTGCAATAGAGAATCTCATATCCTTAACAGACAAAGTCTATGGTCACATTTTCTTTATTTTAAGCAAATAAAAAAGGTATGTTACCGGGACTGGTATTTTCCTGATTTCCTGTATGGAGTTCAGTGGGAAAAAACACAGAAATGACAAATTCTAACACTTAAACCAAAACATTTTTAAAAAATATGCAAAAGCGTTTTTTACCATGTTCGCATATTAGGTACTGCATAAAATCATCTTTCTCATAACTAAAAAAGTGGGGGTCACCAGTCAAATAGTGATAAGGGACCTTTTCAAAGGTAAAATATTGAGCTAAATACACAAATCTTTTTGACATAAAACGCCTGATGATCGATCTCCATTTCAATGTTTACATTTTCTAGTAACAGTGTTTTCAAATAAAATTCAGACCACGGGTTTATATATAATATGTATACATTATTTTATTATTTTATCCAATTATAGTTCAATCGTGACTTCATTTTTGTACGACAATTAGTGCTGCACAATGAACCGCGTAATGAAAGAAAACTCGAATCAGATTCGGCCTCCTTAAGCAGCAACATATCCACCTCACATGGTAATGGTGGTTATGTGCCACACATAAGTCGATAGTCAACTATATAATTTGAACATCTTTACAAACTCCCAGAGATGAGAGCAACCAAATAAAAGCTACTATACTTGTCGTAAGCATTTTTGTATAATGGATATTTCGGCTCTTTCTTGATTGTAAAGAAGTATATTCTAAAGCCGTAAGTTCATGGATATGGGCAAACAAAAGGAAAGCGTCTGACGCACACAGAAAAATGAACCAAATATACATTTATTAACTGAAAAAGGAAACATCACGAACTTCTATTAAAAAACTAGAAGCGAAACCAGGTGCTCGAGATATGGTAAGCGTTTCCTGCTACACTAGTGTCACCCGCCGCGATGCATCCGTGTCATTCCAGTGTATGGCAACCCTTCCCATTGTTAGAAAAGAAGCATATGTCACCATAAGAATATGTCACTGTTCCGCAAAGGAGAAAAACCATGAACAGGATAGGAATAGAAGTAGCAACATTATCATGAAATGAAAGCAACCAAATAAAAGCTACTTTACTTGTCGTAAGCATATGGACAGAATTTAATTAAAAATATAAAATGATTTGTTTAGTTCAGTCAGTCTTATAATGACATTGTATAATATAACCTATACAATGTCATCTCTACTGTAGTGGAATTAAAAGGCTTCTTCCCTATTGCTATGCATTCACTTTCCTGTTGCCGTTTCTCTTCCTATCACTGGGATTTTCTCTTTTGTCTTCAGTCACGATATCAGTGAAAGATCCCGTAGTGATATATGTCTTTCCTAAAGACTCGTTAGTTCACCGTGTAAAAGGGTGTCAAATACCGAATTGACACGATAGCATAGCAGACAATTTGGTATTATTGTTGGGGTATTGATTTTGTACATCATTACCATCTTGAATTAGTTGTCACCGTTCCCCCTTTAGCGTTGATTTACCGAAGTCTTGTCTATTCAAATTTAATTTTCTCTATAGCGTCCATTAATGGCAGCAGCTTCGAGCAAGATCTTGGGCTTCGGGACGCGGGTGTCTAACACAGAGTATTGGCTCTTTCCTCTTATAAATATCATATTTATCGGAGGCATGATTCAGGTTGCATTGTTGTATATGTAGCAGGAAACGCTGACACTGCATTAAAGGTGTTGTGTTTTTTTCAACTTTCCTCTGTTCTATAAAAAGTTACCAAGGCAATTTTAAGTCTTTTGTTTGATGTTTCCCGTTCATTGAAATGAAATGATCATGAAACTTCTACAATTAAATATCAAACATGGTTGCAAAAACTTTATTAATCCTTGGAAGGCTGTTGTTTGAAAGGGATAAATGTTATATTTTCAGAACGGATTTCAAGCTACAAAGCGGAATATTTGTTTTTCTGACTTATAAAAATGTTTCATAAAAATGTTTTTAAAGAGTGATTTCCCCTTGAGTAATTTTAAAGAATGACCATTATTAGTTTCTTAAAAAAAACCTCATCAAAACGTTACCACCAGTCAAAAAAAAGTCAAGCATACGTGGTCTCTCAACATCTCCATTATCAATTCTCTGTTTATATTATATTATGTATGAAAACATGTGTATACATTTATGTTCTTAAAATAACCCACATTTTATGGTTAAATGGTTAGCTAAATTTT
Source organism: Pododesmus macrochisma (assembly GCA_032359645.1). Lineage (NCBI taxonomy): Eukaryota > Metazoa > Mollusca > Bivalvia > Pectinida > Anomiidae > Pododesmus > Pododesmus macrochisma. The sequence goes on from JAUMGZ010116770.1 coordinate 11,351, forward strand.
AATGTTGATATGTTGAATTGTTTATATCGTATTATGTTCTGTGACAATAAAAAGATATGTTAGTGAAGAACTGTTGATGTTGATACTGTGTTTTCACTTACTCCAATATATGTGTCGAGCCTCCTATTATGAAAACAATCAAAAGTGACCGATACGTTATAGAAGATATGATTCGTATGCTTTATTTGATTTAAATTATACAATTTCATTCTCGCCTTTTTTTCGAAATCATTGTATAATGGATACTTTGGCTAATATCAGAATCCGAAACAATAGGATAAATGTGACACCTGACATTAGAAGTAATAGTGGACCTATCTAAAATATGATGACATGTAAGACAGTGTCTGGTATTGTACCTAAAAATCGTTGGAGATCCTACATGTATACGATTAAAAATACTATTTCATAGATTAGCAAAGTAAACTCTACACCAGATAGCCAATTATAGATGATTTAATCTGATTTAAACCAGATCTACGTTATTCCCGGTATTTGTATATCGCAGTGTAGATCTGGGGAACACCAATTGTTAAGGTCGTAACCGTGACCCAAATGTTTTTGAATAATTATGAATGTTTATGAGAAAATTGGACCAATTAAAATTCGCCATCTATACGATCGTTTGGATCGAGCGTCAAAATGTCTACCAATGGTTGTCAAGTATTCGTGCCGGTCAAATCCGTTAAAACATTGTGGATTGGGAAGTACCTGCAGTATTGTAGGTATATGTACTTTACGTTGTGTTGTAATAGTGAAAAATGCTTCTTATCCATTCAAGTTTATATTCGAAGCTCAAACAATGTACACGTCAAAAGATGACGTCATAATGATAATACCCTTATATATATTGGCGCCAAAAAACAACGACGATTCTTTAGGCGATTCGCTGATTGGCTGTTTTTAAAGGTAACGGTAACGAACTTAACAATTGGTGTTCCTCATATGTATCTAGTGACATCCCGGTAGCAAAGTAGATCTGGTTTTAATCAAATTGTAGATTATTGTACAAGTAAAAATGTGAAACAATAATCTGCTTTCATTTCAAGTGTTGCTACAATATCAATTTAAAGTCATGATAACAATTTAAACGAGGATATATTGTTATCGAGAAATGAATGTAATACGCCATACCGTTTATGATATGCAATGAATTAATAATGAATAGTCACAAAGGATAATTACCAATATCTGATGACAATCTTGATTCGATACGACATGCCACCGTATGTATATATATATAGTGTGTATTTGGCATTTGCGTTCTCTGAGTAAGAAAGACAGTCACAATGTTTGAGTGAGTGGTTAGACTTTCATCTGCTTCTTCTTATATATTTTTCATTCATACCTTCTTTTAATAACACCAACGCAAACAACATAGCAAATACATCGTGACGTCCTTTGGAGGGATCACTTATTTCATAGATCTCAGTTCATTCAAAATATTGGCTGTTTTCTTCTGCGTTATTGACATTGGCGTCGGTGATTTCCGAGTCTTTTAAGGTAAGATAAGCAATTCGTTTGTTGTATTTTACTGTTATCACACTCTGCAATTTATTATGTAAAAATGCAACAATCATATGCTTAGAATTATATGCGACTATTACATGTGATGGTTGATATATAACGAGCACCTGAGTTCGCTTCTAGTTATTTTAACAGACGTTCGTAGTGTTTCTGTTTTTAGTTAATAAATGTATATTTGGTTATTATTTCTTTGTGCATCCAGCGTTGTCCTTTTGCTTGCCCATGTCCATTGACTAACGGCTTCAGAATCGTCTTTGCTTTTCGTATTTACTGCTTAAATATGCCATAGGTAAGTTTACACCACCCCGTTTTGTTGTAAGCCTCTGTTTATCTGTTTCGTCCAATGACAATTCATCTTTTCTTGAAGCTAGGTGATTCATAGCTAGACTTGGAAACGATGACGGTGTGCTCTCTCTCTCTCTCTCTCTCTCTCTCAAAAAGATTGTTTTTATTGTTAGATATCTTGTTATTTCATGGACCGTCTCAGTGCGTACGTCTATTACATTTAATGGTTGATATGCCATGGGCACGTTTTACACCACTCTGTTGTTCGTCTATTGAAAATTCACCTTCCCTTAAAGCTAGTCTTTGAAGTTTGACGGGTTTCTCTCTTAAAAGAATTGTTTTCGTTTCCTCGGTTAGATAGATTACTCAAATCTGGTTTGTTTGTTTGTTTGTTTGTTTGTTTGTTTAATTTGGGCTTAACATCACTTCCAGAGTGATCGTCTAAGATTTTATTTATAACTATAGACAATGAAAAGAGGATTTTATAATATATTCTTTATGTTTGAAGTTTAACCTTTGATTAAAATACAAAATTGCATAATGAAACACGCCAACAAAAAAAAGTAAAGAGGAAAGAATTAATATATTTTGTGAGAGAACCTCGTCCCAGATTCCAGATCTAGTTGTGATTGATCTCCTTTAACAATTGATCATGATGCCCAAGAGAAAAATGAATTTATGATCTAAGAAATTGAAAATACATCTATAAATCAAAGTTGCGAAGTCAACAGGAAGGACAGTTGTTGTAAAAATTTTACTTTAGGGCAAATCCACACATTCTAACAACACTATAAAATGATCTTGTAAATAATGTTGTGTGATCAAGATATCAAATATGGTCAGTCTCAAAAAGAACACTTCAAAGAGAAACTTAGGTGCTCCCGATATGGTTAGCGTTTCCTGCTACACATGTGTCACCAGCCGCGATGCTTCAGTGTCATTCCGGTGTATGACAACCCTTTCCATAGTAAACAGGAAAAATACGCATGTCATAATAAGAATATGTCGTTAATATCACGACGAAAGAGCAAAGATAAATAAACTAATAATAGGCATAACTTACTTTTGGGTGATGAAGTATACATTGTGTAATAAAAGATCTTAACCTTACACTTCTAAATATAAAAAAAAATTAAATTGACAATTCAAATACATTAGGAGGTGGTCCCTACTGGGTCACCAATTAATTCGGGAAAACATTTTTTAACTGATGTCGGTTATTTATATCAATGATCAATAATGCAATAATATTCTTAAGCATGTGAATTGCTGTGAATAATCTTGTGATTGCAATACTACAATAGGTTAATGTTAGCATTAGGCATTAATAAATGTTCTATACAAAGAATTCAATTTTAAAATGCAAGGTCTGAATGCAAATTGAAGTGTAGAATTAACATTGCAATATGTTTACCTGGCTAATTTGCACTGTTATATCATATACTGGTTGTTGCTTCTTACGTTACTATACAAGTGACATGTTCTTATGGTGACATATGCTTCTTTTGTTACAGTGGAAAGGGTTGTCATACACCGGAATGACACGAAAGCATCACGGTGGGTGGCACATGTAGCAGGAAACGCTTACTTTATCGCGAGCACCTGGTTTCGCTTCCAAGTTTTTAATAGAAGTTTGCTATGTAATGATTAAAAGTTGTAAATTCAAAAAACCCAGAACGATATTCTAAAGCCGTAAGACCGTGGAAATTGGCAAACAAAGGGAAACTTCGGACGCACACAGAAAAAGTAACCAATTATACATTTATTAACTAAAAAAAGAAACATCACGGACTTCTATTAAGGTTTTATTTTAACAACGAATGTGCTTTTATAAGTAAATACCTTTATATTCGCTAGTTAATTATCATTTATCAAACATAACCCAAAAGAAATATTGGCTAATTATCTCTTTGTGTATCAAATGGCACCTCTTTAATATAAAGCAACTTTGCTTTTGGGTTAGAAGCGATACATCGTTATGCGGATATCCTAATCAACTCTAGAATAGAGGTAAGAGGAACATTTTCCAAGAATTGTCCATATTTCGTAAATATGTTAAGCTTTACAATTGTTTAAGTTATTAATATATACAATTATATTTTTGATAAAATTGATCAATTTTCTCCACAGTAATTTTTTCCATTTTTTTCAATTTCAGCCATGGATTACAAACAACCTCAACCATTTTTTAACGCGAGCATCAACGGAACTAACTTTTCGTTCAATCGCACTTTGCAAATGGAAAGAGAAGGCTCTTGGTTTATACAAATAACTATCTACCTTTTTTGTTTTCTTGTTATTGTTATCAATGTTACCACAATTTGCATTCTCGCGTTCACAAAACTTAACTTGAAGAACATGGATTTGATGAGTTTAGGAATTGTCGATACTATGGTTGGGTTTGCTGTATTTTATTCCCATTTTCTTTCATCCAAAACCTCCATATCGTACGGTTTGTGTTTCAGCCGTTTTACATTCTTTAATGTTGCCTATACAAATTCAATATCTCATATTCTTATGATCTGTGTGAATAGATTATTACTTGTAACACGCAATCGAGGTTTCTTCAACACAGGTAAAGAATTCGCAAAATCCGTTGGTTTGACATTCGGAATCACAACAGTATTGGTTCTTGCGCCTGCCCTTTTGTTTTCCATTGGTAAGGACTATAATGGGATATTAAAGATATGTCGTATTGTAAATGTATATAAATATCCAGGGTCGTCTGCATACTTTGGTTGCCTCTTTACTGTACTAGAACTGGCAGTAATAATTTGCTATGGGTTCATTATTCAGTATCTCCGACGCCATTTTACCCAAAAAAGAAGGCTTCAAAATAGTGATGAATATTCGAAACACAGGAAGATTGTTCTTGAAAGAGAGCGTCGGACTTTCATAAGTCTCGGATTAATTGTTTTTGTTTTCGTACTTTGTGTGTCTCCTTACCACATTTGTCTTCTGTTAGAAGGTTTCCGAGTGAAGATATCACGTTATCAAACCCGAGTCAGAAACATATTCTACATGGCTGCATGTTTGAATTCGGCCATCAATCCCGTTCTATACTGTTATCGCTTACCGGAAGTAAGGGTATATCTAAGGACCGTGTTCTCAAATATAGGGTGTTTTTCACGTTTAACCTCATCATCTTAGTAAAACTATTCATTATACGCCTGGTAGAATTTAATCATTTATAATAGTGTTCCTGAATTATAGTGGTGAATCTTCAGTGTTAAATAGCACATGTATTGTAATATGGGTCTCTGAACATTTGTACCAAACCTCGTTCTAATGCTCTTCCATCAGTACTCACAAATACTAAAGATGGTCTGCAGTCATACCAAGACGTCGACAATTCACGAAATGAAGTTAATCAGATGAGGAGGCTAAATATCTCAAGAGACTCCATTGAGAATCTAAAATCTCAATCCCTTTCATACATATCATCCATCAAAACACAAGACTTCGCCATGATTTACACTATTGTATAATATAGTACGTTAAAATGTACATTCCAATATGTCATGTGTTAGACTTTTATGAATAAAAGGGAGACGAAATTCTTTCAATACTGAGCTTTCTTATCGACAACATATTTGCAGAATTCGGACATCAGATTATCCAGCGGACTGTTTCAAGATGAAGGCATTGGCAGTCTTTTAAGATCACTTTCAGCTGCATATATGGCATTGTGTCGCCCAATAATGAACAGTTCGATGTCTACGAATTAATAATATATCTTTATGAACTCGAAACTAATGACACAACTGACAACGATTCTTTTGCCCCATACTTTAAACTTTCTGCAAGATGACACGAATCAGACTTGGGGTAATGGAAAGTTGTAATTGTAATGAGCTGTAATATTACATTTTTTCAGTGTAATGTAAAGTTAAGTGTAAAGCATGAAAATTGTATTACAATTACTTGTGATGTAATGGATACTTTTAAAATATGCCTTTAATTCCCAATACTTTTTCATTACATTTTCATTTTATATGTTACGCTTGAATGTCTTAATTATGTGTATATTTTATATTGTATATGTTACTGACAGGTTTATTTTTATACTTGCAGATACCCTTATTGTTGTACTTTTGACACGTTGATAAGACGTTATCGAACCCAACCTGCTAGTTCTTATCATTTGTAAAACTACCCACGCCACATGCTTGTGTTAAGCTACTCAATAAAACATATGGCATATGATGAATATTATTGTGCCACCTTTCCTGACAAGGACTGGACTGTCGAAACACGTTTCC
>JAUMGZ010116881.1:0-17422 GCA_032359645.1 Pododesmus macrochisma
ATATCATTGGCAGAGCAATATAATAGAATCAGAAATATCATTGGCAGAGCAATATAATAGAATCAGAAATATCATTGGCAGAGCAATATAATAGAATCAGAAATATCATTGCTGGAACAATATAATAGAATCAGAAATATCATTGGCAGAGCAATATAATAGAATCTGAAATATCATTGGCAGAGCAATATAATAGAATCAGAAATATCATTGGCGGAACAATATCATATAAACAGAAAGGTCATTGGCGGAACAATATCATATAAACAGAAATATCATTGGCGGAACAATAGAATATAAACAGAAAGGTCATTGGCGGAATATATCATATAAACAGAAAGGTCATTGGCGGAACAATATCATATTAACAGAAAGGTCATTGGCGGAACAATATCATATTAACAGAAAGGTCATTGGCGGAACAATATAATAGAATCAAACATGTTGGAGGTGTATATTATAATTCAAGGTCAACTGTAGTAAATCTATACAGCAAGGCATTTTTATATTAATCTGTACAGCACGACACTTAAGAAACTATACAACAAAACACTTATGCAACATGGCACTGCATTGGTAATATATACAGTCGGGTACTTCATTTGTAATTCACTTATATAAAACATGGCTCTTCATTGGTAATCTACACAACAGGGCACTTCACTTTTAACATATACAGCGTGGCACTGTATTGATAATCTACCCAACAGGGCACTTTATAAGTAATCTACACAACAGGGCACCTCACTTTTAACATATACAGCGTGACACTGTATTGATAATCTACACAACAGGGCACTTTATAAGTAATCTACACAACAGAGCACCTCACTTTTAACATATACAGTGTGACACTGTATTGATAATCTACACAACAGGGCACTTTATAAGTAATCTACACAACAGGGCATTTCACTTTTAATATATACAGCGTGGCACTGTATTGATAATCTACACAACAGGGCACTTTACAAGTAATCTACACAACAGGGCATTTCACTTTTAATATATACAACGTGGCACTGTATTGATAATCTACACAACAGGGCATTTCACTTTTAATATATACAGCGTGGCACTGCATTAATAATCTACACAACAGGGCACTTTATCAGTAATATACACAACAGGGCATTTCAATTTTAATATATACAGCGTGGCACTGTATTGGTAAATTATGAACTACTCAATGCAACATTAATTAAACATTGTTAAAAATTCATAACTGTTTATAAGCAAAATAACATAAAGTCATTTCATTTGATTTTTTAAAAAATATTATTGCTATAGTCTTAAGAAACAGGATTATTACCGGTCGTGAGGAATGGGGCTATCATCAGTCTTGAGGAATAGGGTTATTTGCCAAATAAAACCTTCCTTATCTCCATGATAGAAGTGTGTTTAATATACATACTTCTTACATGTCTGTAAAACTCGTATAAGCGTTACGAAGATTTATATTTAACATTGCAAAGTAGTAATATTTCTTCACAAAACTTTGAAAATAACAGCAATGCTAGCCGAGCTAGATGTGTATTTCCATCGAACAAATCCCATTAGTAAAACGATTCATCAATTATTTCGTTTGATGTAGCATGTACTATATATGATAGTTACTGGACAATGCATTTTTTACCTTACCTCCTATATGTCTTACCTCCTTTAACCGGCCCCAATAACAGGGAAATCATTAAATAAATCATTGGCGTAAATACTAACGAAATCCATGACAAATGTGAAACATTGAATTTACGAAATCTACACAGGGCAGATTACACTCCTCAACACATCAACATGCACGCGCATGTGTAACAACGCCGTATGAAGTCACATGATTTATTTTATTAAAATATGTTTAATGCGTATTCATCACTTTTATTCTAAAAAAAAAACAATCAACAATTTTGCAGAACTGATTAAGTCGGTGTGTTTTACGGGGTCATTAAGTTAAGTTCGGTTGATACGTACTGTTGATACGTACTATCTTCCTATGCGAGACATGGACGTTTATTGACCTTAATTTAACTGACCGCACGGAAAGGCAGAACGAGAAAAATTGTTCACCGTGACCTTTGTTTGTCAAAAGTATCTCAAGAAATTGGAGATTTGTACTGGAATCAGTTTCCAGTGTGGTTTTGTTAATGTATTGTAAATCAAGTTTGTGTAAACTTGTTAGGTCAGATTTAATGTAATGTAGACAATATTATTGTTGTAATTCAAACCCCGTACCTATTAGTACCTCGTTTCTAGGTTACAGAAATAATAGACAGTCAAATTGCATCCATAACACACCTGACACACTTCCGTACTGCCGTTATCGTTTGCCACCTCGGAAGGAAGTTGACGACCATGTATATTCCTTTTGTACATGTCATGGTGTGTGTGTGTGTGTGTGTGTGTGTGTGTGTGTGTGTGTGTGTGTGTGTTTACATGTTATGTTGTGCTATAATTCACAAACTAATACTGTACTCATCTGATTTTGGTTTTTCTTCGTATTGCTTCATTTTCTATTCGTTTTGTTTTTTCAGTCCTTGCCTTTCTCCTTGACTGTTTCATGCATACGCACTGCGCGTGTCGTGTCTGTCCTTAGTACATTTTGTTGCAACACGCACTTGCTCCAAAATATGTAAAATACCCATAGAATGAGTAATTTCGTCAACAAACATCATAACTAGCATGTTTGATTTATGGGTTTTAAAACTGAAACTTGCTACGGTGTTAATATTTTTATTTTCTAATATAGTCTTACAGATCAAGGTTGATTGCTAACCCCAAACACCTTGGGAATGCCACTCAATAATAAAGAGTATCGTCTGTTCAAGCTATAAAGATATACTGTACTCAGTTTTGGATGTATCTCGTTATAATGTCGTAAAACGAAACGTATGTTTATATCTTAAAGAACCATGCATGTGTCATGTTTAAACCAGTTTACGATGAGCATGGTTCATGTGTACCTTATATTACTGGTAATTGTTACACAGGTGTTTCATATACGTGTGTGCTTTGGACTGAAATGTGGTACACTGAGTTCAGACATACATCATGTATAAACTGTATAGTGTTAATATATACCTCTCGGTTAATGTATATTGAACGATGATTAAACGGTCATAATCAATAAGGGAAAAACCACATTCGGAACTGATCATCTCAGTTCTCACCCCAACCCAACCCCCAACCCCACATCATCCCACCAGTGATAATCTAACCACATTAAACAGTCATGTGTAATATTTGACAGTATCCTGATACATGACATACTGCATCGACTGGTACATGACATACTACGTCGACTGGTACATGACATACTACACCTACTGCTACATGACATACTACATCGACTGGTATATGACATATTACATCGACTGGTACATGACATACTACATCGACTGGTATATGACATATTACATCGACTGGTACATGACATACTACATCTACTGGTAATTAAAATACTTCACCTACTGGTACGTTCATACTACATCTACTGGTACATGACATATTACATCGACTGGTATATGACATACTACACCTACTATTACATGACATACTACATCGACTAGTAATTGACATACTACATCGACTGGTACATGACATACTACATCTACTGGTAATTGACATACTACACTTACTGATACATGACATACTTAACCTACAGGTAATTGACATGCTACACTTACTGATACATGACATACTACACCTACTGGTAATTGACATACTAAACCTACTGGTAATTGACATACTACACCTACTGGTAATTGACATACTAAACTTACTGGTAATTGACATACTAAACTTACTGGTAATTGACATACTACACCTACTGGAAATTGACATACTACACCTACTGGAAAATGACATAATTCAAATTCTGATATATGACATACTACACCTACTGGAACATGACATACTAAACCTACTGGTACATGACATACTAAACCTTCTGGTATATGACATACTAAACCTACTTGTAATTGACATTTGCACAATTTCAATATTCGACTTCTTTTTCAAAATCACTGGACAAATTTCGTACTAACTTGATAGGAAGTATCCCTAGGTGAGGGACTTCAGTTTGTTCATATGAAGGGGCTGGGACCCAGGGAAGTGCCACTAGGGGGTCAAAAGCAGGAACATATGGCGACATTGCAAAACATTTAAAATGAACTAGAAGGCCTATAGCTTAATGTTGTGGTATTTTGTAACTATAGGGCATCAAGAACCAAGTTTGTTCAAGGTATGACCTTGGGGTCAGACATATGTTACGTATTTAGGGGTCAAAGTGCAACGCTGTATATATAGCAAATGTGTTAACTATTCACATGTTCGACTTCTTGTCCAAAACTAATGGACAAATTTCATCCAAACTTCCTAAGTGAAAGGGGGTTCAAATTTGTTTAAAATCATTGGGCTTAGTCCCCATGGGATGCCACTTGGAGGCCCAAATTGGCAAAAATTTGACAACATTTCAAAATTCTTCAACTTTTCACATTTTCGACTTCTATTCCAAAACTACTGGACAAAAGTCACCTTAACTTGAAAGAATACATCCTAAGGGAAGGAGGTTCAGATTTTTTCAAATATGTGTACTTTCGTACTTGATCCCTTTACAAAGAGGGCATGCACTAAAACTGGTAGCTTGTTTGTTATCCTGGCTGAACAAATTGCACTCGTACTTGCCATGGAAGAAAATATAGCACGAAACCTTTGGTACTACATTCCTTGTTTCTTTGTCATCTATTTGAATAGTCTGTTTAGTCAGAAACACATACACGAGAATATTCCGACAGTTGTAGTAAGTAAGACCTACCACTTTTCATGAAAAATTCTACAGCCACCGAAGACAAGACTTACTAACAATAATAATAAGATATTCTGACTTCCCGGACATGTCCTCAACACGGATAAGACCATCTGTCAACAATGAAGAGACCAAAAATGATAAGATCTGCAGCCTGCATTAGGAATTCTACTACCAACGACGAAAAAAATAACTGCCTTCCGTGACAAGCCTTCCTATAAACAATGACAAGACAAACTGCTTTCCCTGACAAGTCCTACGATCATCAACGACAGGACATACTGCCTTCAATGACAGGAATATTACCATACCAGCAACGACAGGACGTACTGCCTTCAATGACAGGAATATTACCATCCCAGCAATGATAGGACAAACTGCCTTCAATGACAGGAATATTACAATCCCATTAATGACAGGACATACTGCCTTCAATGACAGGAATATTACCATCCCAGCAATGACAGAACAAACTGCCTTTCATGACATGAATATAACCATCCCAGTAACGACAGGACATACTGCCTTCAATGACAGGAATATAACCATACCAGCAACGACAGGACATACTGCTTTCAATGACAGGAAAATTACCATCCCAGCAATGATAGGACATATTGCCTTCAATGACAGGAATATAACCATCCCAGCAATGATAGGACGTACTGCTTTCAATGACAGGAATATTACCATCCAAGCAACGACTAGACATACTGCCTTCAATGACAAGAATAAAACCATCCCAGCAATGATAGGACGTACTGCTTTCAATGACAGGAATATTACCATCCAAGCAATGACTAGACATACTGCTTTCAATGACGGGAATATAACCATCCCAGCAATGACTAGACATACTGCCTTTAATGACAGGAATATTACCATCCAAGCAATGACTAGACATACTGCCTTCAATGACAGGAATATTACCATCCAAGCAATGACTAGACTTACTTCCAATAATGATTAAACAGTATGTCGTCGATAACACGGAAGATCGGCAATACATCAGCCGTCTAGCTGATATCAACACCAGATATTTATTTTATTTGCTCTAATTTCAAATGTTTGAAAAACACCTCACACTTTAACACACATGTGTATCAATGTCGTATCTAGTTGCACTACAGAATATTCAGAGTATTTACTTAGATGATAAGTTAACACTTAAATGAATCTCTTGTTCTCTCTGTCTCCTTGGTGTGTGCTTGCTGATAAAATGTTGCATATTCTTGTTCTTAAAAGATAACCACTTCTTCGCAAAAGGGTCATGAAGTACACTGTACGTTGATAAATATAATTATAATATATTCTGTTAAATTCTAAGTTAATATCAATACTTTATCGAATATTACGAAATTTTAATCTATGTTTGAAAAAAAAATATTTGCATCGTTAGTAAGACAGGAAGTGAAATAGCGAACAACTGCTTTAAATATAGAAGTACTTACTGGTGTAAATATATTAGTATACACTGGTGCGGTAAGGTTGGTCGCCAAAATTAAACACATGGTTGGGTGTCCAGGGACGCTCTAACACACAGTATTGTATGTGTTATCATTCAGAGGGATTATTGAATAAAACAAATATGTATTTCATTGTCCATGGTAGACATCTAATTTCATTATACCAGCAATCAGTGTTGTCATAGATCGGAAGCCACCCTTTACACGAACGGAAACAGTCGTTTGATCTCGGTCCCATATCTCTGTAACATCAGCCGGTATTGGAAACATTACACGATCACCAGACAACACTTTTAAGAATTTTTTAACGTATAACATATTGAAATTCTGTGTGAGTTTAACCTGATTTCAAATTCATTTTGGATTTTTAACCTCATTTTCACCTTAAAAAGATGTAATTTATATTGTATCAAAATATAATCTATCATTGTGAGTGCATTATTGTGTACGACCATCTTCGCGTCATCAGGTCGTTATGTCAACTAGTCCTTTTAACTTAGAATAGACAAATGATGGGACACATCTTCCCCAGTTAAAACGCATGACTTAAAGTCCTATCACGAACAAAACGTTGATAAGTCTGTAACGACTTTTCTTTAAAAATAAATTAGAATGTCTTAGTTATTCTTGAGAATGTGGAGTTTGCGTTGTCTGTTGTCCAGACGATCCTGATTCTTCTATAATAATTGATGTTTACTGCAGATTTAGTGGACATAATGAACATTATGACATTATGGGTAGTTTATATATGTTTGCGTTTTGGCAGCATAGGTCAGTTGGTTCTAAGGTGGTATAAAAGTGACCGAGTTGTATAGGACCAGACGTAGACGTATCATTAACACAGATATAAATTAAATACACAAATTAAAATCAGCGTATCAGGAATTCTTGTTCAAAGTCGATCAATCGATACAATCTATACACAAACACATGACTTGAGATAGGAATGTTTTATGATAACCTTTAAGTCACATATGACGTAATAAATTGTTCATATTTATGTGTGGAATGCCAGCTTACACTATTGCTAAATCATTTAACATGCAGAGGTTGTTTTTTATGTTTAACTTAAATAGTTATTTGTGTTGAAATCAGTATACTTAACATTTGTTGAATTGCATATTCCCATGAACGGCAACCTTTTGGTTACTTTTTCATAAGACATTGATACATTTAAAATGCTGCATCAGATGTCCGCGGTTATGTACACAATCCTGTATGTAACCAAATGAAGTATGAATATGAATATTCCGATTAATACCTGTAATAATGATGTCCAATAACATGTATTAACAAATCAATGAATACCAGTATTAATGATGTCCAATAACATGTATTAACAAATCAATTAATACATGTAGTAATGATGTCCAATAACATGTAATGACAAATCAATTAATACCTGTAATAATGATGTCCAATAAAATGTAATAACAAATCAATTAATACATGTAATAATGATGTCCAATAACATGTATTAACAAATCAATTAATACATGTAATAATGATGTCCAATCAAATGTAATAACAAATCAATTAATACATGTAATAATGATGTCCAATAACATGTTTTAACAATTAATACCTGTTATAATGATGTCCAATAACATGTATTAACAAATCAATTAATACCTGTATTAATGATGTCCAATAACATGTATTTACAAATCAATTAATACATGTATTAATTATGTCCAATAACATGTATTAACAAATCAATTAATACATGTAATAATGATGTCCAATAACATGTATTAACAAATCAATTAATACCTGTAATAATGATGTCCAATAACATGTATTAACAAATCATTTAATAGCTGTTACAAGAAAACATTGATGCAAAGCATCAAATTCGCCTGGAAAACTAAAGTTTATTAATTTAAGAAAATGTTTATATTTCGGGTCCAGACTTCGAAAAACATTGTTTTCTATGATCAAAATTAGAACATATGCAAACATTATTGTCACTTCAAAAGTTGATTAAGTTAAAGATGTAAAATTTTGCCAATTTCCCCCTTTTCGATTGTGCATGTGGCGCGCCCTGGCCATGGATCCCTAGCCTTAGTGAACAAACATGAATTTACGTTCACCTTGAATGGTTCCCATTGAATGCTCAAATATTGTTGAGAAGTTGAAAAGGTGATACAATGGTATATATAATAGTAAACATCAAACTCAACGTTTTGGCATTATATACTAAAACATGTACGCGTGTTTGCTTCAAATCATATATTCTAAAACATGTACGCGTGTTGGCATTATATACTAAAACATGTACATGTGTTGGCCTTATATATATATATATATATATATATACTAAAGCCTATACGCGTGATGGCCTCAAATTATATATACTAAAACATGTACGCATGTTGGCATTTTATAATAAAACTTGTACGCGTGTTGGCCTCACATTATATATTCTAAAACATGTACGCGTGTTGGCTTCAAATAATATATATACACTAAAACATGTACGCGTGTTGGCTTCAAATAATATATATCCTAAAACATGTATGCGCATTGGCTTCAAATAATAAATATATACTAAAACATGTACGCGTGTTGGCTTCAAATAATATATATAAACTAAAACATGTATGCGTGTTGGCTTCAAATAATATATATACACTAAAACATGTACGCGTGTTGGCTTTAAATAATATATACACTAAAACATGTATGCGTGTTGGCTTCAAATAATATATATACACTTAAACATGTATGCGTGTTGGCTTCAAATAATATATATATACTAAAACATGTATGCGTGTTGGCTTCAAATAATATATATATATACTAAAACATGTATGCGTGTTGGCTTCAAATAATATATATACTAAAACATGTATGCGTGTTGGCTTCAAATAATATATATACAAAATATGTACGCGTGTTGGCTTTAAATAATATAAATATACTAAAACATGTACGCGTGTTGGCTTTAAATAATATATATACACTAAAACATGTATGCGTGTTGGCCTCACATTATATATTCTAAAACATGTACGCGTGTTAGCTTCAAATAATATATATATACTAAAACATGTACGCGTGTTAGCTTCAAATAAAATATATATACTAAAACATGTACGCGTGTTGGCCTCACATTATATATTCTAAAACATGTACGCGTGTTGGCTTCAAATAATATATATATACACTAAAACATGTACGCGTGTTGGCTTCAAATAATATATATATACTAAAACATGTGCGCGTGTTGGCTTCAAATAATATATATACTAAAACATGTATGCGTGTTGGCTTCAAATAATATATATACACTAAAACATGTATGCGTGTTGGCTTCAAATAATATATATATACTTAAACATGTACGCGTATTGGCTTCAAATAATATATATATACTAAAACATGTACGCGTGTTGGCATTTATCAGCGGCAAGAAAGGTTGGTCAATCGGTTATATAGATACGCTTAAAACAGGTCATTGTTTTTTATTTCTTTTCAACGTCCGTTGATGACGTTAGACCTGAAATCTTGGTCAATGTCCTTTCATATTGGGCCTTTGTTTTTCGTCAAGTTTAAGTAGTATATTTAATGGTGGCCCATTGTAGCTTGCATGTTTATACATTTTGTTAAAATGCAAACAAGCACAATTATGTCATTGAACGTGGCGGCATTCTGTTTCTCGTAGCAAATACAAAGCTTCACAAATAGAAAAAAAACTAAAATGTGTATGACATTATTATTCCTGTAGCGACTTTAAATGAAACTTCACAAATGTACATGTCCCGCAACCTCTTTAAGTCAACTCAATTTTTTGTATTGACATTAGTATGATTATGCTTGATCAACGTTATATCGTTTCATCATTATTCTTGATCGACCTGAGCATGGTTTTTCTTGATCAACAATTACATGGATATTATATCAACACCGGTATAGATATACTTCATCAAGATTTACATGGTCATGTTTGATCAACATTGGCATGTATAAGAAACCAACATAAATATAGTGTACATATATTTAACGACTAGTTATGGCCGTGCATCGATCAGTATAATGTAGTGAGCAATATATATATTAAGGTAAAGAAACGCATGAATAAATGAATAAAATTAAGTTTACAAAATAAAGAATAAACGCATGTTTAAAGATGAAAAACCCTGCGCATCACAAATGTTTTTGTACCAAAGATTCGGCCATCGCCTCGGCTGAGATATTAATAGAATCTCGTACCTGTTTCAGGACCAGTTAGAATGATCTCAGTCGAGAGATGGTATGTATGTGAAATAAGATATCGATAGCCGAGTCCTTAGATAAAATACACACCATCTCGAGACTGAGATAATTCTAGCTGGTACTGAAACAGATACGTGATTCTTTTACTCGTTCTCTTAGAGCGCTTAAACTATGAAAATAACGGTAAAAGTGCACTGATTTCGCCTATGTAGCTTCTGCAAATGGGCATCCGGCGTAGCTTCAGTGACATAAAGTCATTGTAACATAGCGCGCGACAGCGATCTCTGTACCTTATGGTGACGTTATTTAATTGTTAAAAGCACGTAAACTCGAGGTCAGTACTAGTATCTGAGATCGATTTATATCGTACCCCTATATTCGTGAGATTTAATTGTCCGGTGAACGAGAAAATTCTATCTTTTACAGAAACAGGTAAGATATTCTAATAGTATCGCTGTAACACCGAGAGTGATAAACAAATACAAATATCACATAGTAGCCACGATAACGATAAACACATGTGTATAGACGAATAATCACCCAGTAACCACGGTCGTGATAGGCACATGTGTATAGACGAATAATCAGGCAGTAGCCACGATTATGATGAGCACATGTATATAGACAAATAATCACCCAATAGCCACGATCGTGATAAGCATATGTGTATAGAAGAATAATCATCCAGTAGCCACGGTGATGACAAATATGTGTATTGACAAATAATCATCCAGTATCCACGATCGTGTCAAAAATATGTGTTTGACGAGTAATCACCAAGTAGCCACGATCGTGGTAAATACATGTTTATTGACGAATAATCATCCAGTAGCCACGATCGTGACAAACATATGTGTATTGACGAATAATAATCCAGTAGCCACGATCGTGACAAACATATGTGTATTGACGAACAATCACCCAGTAGCCACGATCGTGATCAGTACATATGTATAGACAAATAATCACCCAATAGCCACGATCGTGATAAGCATATGTGTATAGAAGAATAATCATCCAATGGCCACGGTGATGACAAATATGTGTATTGACAAATAATCATCCAGAAGCCACGATCGTGTCAAACATATGTGTATTGACGAGTAATCACCAAGTAGCCACAACCGTGGTAAATACATGTGTATTGACGAATAATCATTCAGTAGCCACGATCGTGAAAAACATATGTGTATTGACGAATAATCACCCAGTAGCCACGATCGTGATCAATATATGTGTATAGACAAAAAAATCACCCAGTAGCCACGATCGTGATCAATACATGTGTATAGACAAATAATCACCAAAAAGCAACGATCGTGATAGACACATGTGTATAAACAAATAATCATCCAGTAGCCACGATCATGATGAACACATGTGTATAGACGAATAATCACCCAATAGCCACGATCGTGATAAATACATTTGTATAGACGAATACTCATCCAGTAGCCACGATCGTGACAAACATATGTGTATTGACGAATAATCATCCAGTAGCCACGATCGTGATAAATACATGTGTATAGACGAAAAATTATCCAGTAGCCACGATCGGAATAAATACATGTGTATAGACGAATTATCACCCAGTAGCCACGATCGTGATAAATAAATGTGTACAGTCGAATAATCACCCAGAATCCACGATCGGGATAAATACATGTGTATAGTCGAATAATCATCCAGTAGCCACGATCGTGATAAATACATTTGTATAGAAAAATAATTATCAAAAAGCCATGATCGGGATAAATACATGTGTATAGTCGAATAATCATCCAGAAGTCACGATCGTGATAAATACATGTGTATTGTCGAATAATCACCCAGTAGCCACGATCGGGATAAATACATGTGTATAGTCGAATAATCATCCAGAAGCCACGATCGTGATAAATACATGTGTATAGTCGAATAATCACCCAGTAGCCACGATCGTGATAAATATATGTGTATAGTCGAATAATCACCCAGTGGCCACGATCGTTATAAATACATTTGTATAGTAGAATAATCATCCAGTAGCCACGATCGTGATAAATACATGTGTATAGAAGATATGTCACAGTATTAACGAATATCTATGTTTTATTCTTTCAAAATATACAGAGCTTGCTCTATCATGGAATATATTCATTGATAAATATAGTAAATGCTTGCAAACTAATATGATAATGTCATTAGTTAGAGAAGCTGTAATTAAAAATATTGAAAACAGTTCTAAAACTAAAGTAAAACATCAAAACCTCCAAACCCAGTATAAGAACGCATGCACCTAGACGACTCGAGGCAGAAACCCATCTCTTAATTAAATACTGTTTGTAAAATATTAATTTAAATCTGTTTGTAAAATATTAATTGAATACTGTTTGTAAAATCATTTAGTGTTCAATATACATTTCAGTATTATAACAACTGTACATGTATACATTCATATTGTTTCAAAGATGTAAGTTAAAGATATTCTTAGAAGAATTTGCTCTCTGAAATTTATTTCCATATTGTATATTAGGATGGTCAATCACGATCTTACAAGAACACAAACTTGTTACAGACCGTATCATCAACAGATTCAGATTCAGATGTACAATGTATAATGGTTTATAACAACAATGCATCGAGGTTTCAAGACAGAATCAATTAGATGTTGGTTCTCAATGAACATATCAATTAAACACTCACCTAAAATTAAGGTTCAGCTTAGGGAAGTGGAAATGTATAATCCATTACATTATAATTTTAAATGTCAAGTTTGTAAAATTTCCTTTCAATAATCCTCACACGATACACGTTATTTTGTGTCTAGATGAAGTTCCGTTGAGTTTGATTAACCAACTGTATTTAAATCTATATTTATATCCATGATTAATCAGTCCAAACCCAGAAACACGCAGAGGAGTATAGTTCACAAGTACATGAATGATTCCATCTTAATATGATATCGATGATGACAGAGATTTAATGAATGAAACTTGGGAATAGCCATTGCGGGGGCGGAGTGATCGGTTATTTAACAGTGCTTTATTGCCAATAAAATCTTTTGTACATATTGTTTCATAACAGTGCTTAATTTGAAGTCATATTAACTGTATTGTCCAGCCTATTACAAGCGTCGTATTGCATTGATTGATGACTTCATCTTGACGCTTTATGGAGATGATATGAATAGTAGAAATGAAGGGAAGTCATCCATACCCAGTCAATGGCTCTCGATGAATTAATGCGTTTCCTCTTGGTACTGAAAGTAGCATATTATATCTCTCCTCCTCAATGCTAATTAATTTTGGTGGCAATTCTAGAGTCAAAATTCAGTCCCAGACAGTAAGAAGCGTACGTTCTAATCCCAGTACCAAACTTTATTACTCCAAAAACAATAAATTCAAACAGCTTATGTGCTAAGATAGGCCACACTTGTCTTCCTCGGGTTTTTACGGTCTTACGCCATAAAGTACATCTCAGTATTAATAATGAAATACATTGGACGGAGAAATATTGTAATTTTGTCTACTCGATATGTAATGTTATCAACACGGCATATACACGATTGTTATCGAATAAATCATATTGTATGTTCAAACACAAATGATAACATTATCTCTCGGTGGTTAGATTCCATTGTAACCCAGGCCATTTACAATAGCAATTACAAATTGACAGATAAACTGCAAACTAAAAATTTAAATAACTAATAATACAGGCAAAATATGCTCGACAAAAGATCTGAAGAACATTACACGGTTGTATCGTTTAGTGGCATCAATGTAACAAACACGGCTATTGGATTTGTAATGAGTTTGTTTGGGTTTGTAGTTACCTTCAAACAACTTGTTTTGATATGTTAACGTCACTATCAAATAGAAAATGAAGAACTTCATGAATTATGAGATTTCTTTTCCATGTGCCATTCATTTTTCTCCAAGAACAACAAAGTCAGTTAAGAGTCTTTGGGTGAACTTTGCCTCAATAAACACATCTACTTTTCCTACTTAATATGTTTGACCTAAATAAAATTGCAAATAAGTGGCATAAAATCTCTTTGTATCTGTCAAAATAAAAGAATTACTTAAAAACAATGATATTTATGCAGTTTCGATCCCCATAACAGAAATTGAAGCAACATATTAATTTTAGTTTAAAAATTCTATGGAGACAGCCTCAAGGACGAATAGTTTTCAACCCAAAGACTTCTTTTATAACGCGCTCACAAACAATTAATAAAAAGTAAAACCTAAACTATCAATGGTCAGTGTGTTTGTATTTATAACACGTTACTTGTGCTGGTAACTTATAGCCCGGAGAGTGACTGTCTCCAGTAGCAGCAGTTTGCTTCTGGACACTAGTTAGACTGAACCTTCCCTGTCCACCCCGTCCCCACCCTAATACAAAAATGTGGGGGAAATGCATTTGTCATTGTTTTATGAGTTATTGGTGAAAAAGGATCCCTTTGACATCTAATGTTTTTCAAAAAAAAAACAACCATCCTAAGATTGTTCACAACATATAAAAGAAACTGATGGCATGCTCTTTTAATACGTGGTATGATGTTACGTAAATCATTTAGTAAACATTGCTACTTCTAGCTGGCGATGGTGATTCTGGGACATTGTCTAGGACAGTTTCATACGACATGTGCTGTTTGTTGACAGGAACCTAGAAAACCGTCTTATTAAATACTCCGAAATAACTTCTTGTCGACCAGATATGGTTTACAGTATGCTGGTGTTTAAACAAAACAAATTGTACACAAATAGAGTCAACTAGTATAATCAAGCGGAAATCATTCAATTACATTTTTAAGAGACAATTCCATTGGTTGTAATGAATTTGTATCTGAATACGCCCACAAGATTCCACAGAGCACGTGGTTTCAACACTGAGACAGTATTAACAATGCATATCCTATCCTGGAAACTATTTTTGTAGAAAATAAACAAATAAAGAATTCGAATTACTTTCTATCGATTCAATCGGCTATTTCTTGATAAATGCTTCAATAAAATAAATATCAGCGAAATCATAGCTATAAATGAGGATCTTTTCAGTTATGTTGCTGTGCGGGTGTGTTTATCGCACACATCTAAATGCTAGCCTAGATCATGTCTAACATTTTAGTAAGAAAGACTTTTACGAAATGTTAGGTATCTGTGAAAATACAGAAATGCGTGCGAGATTCTTTGCGTTTGTCATCAGATGAACTTTAAATAATAACAATTAATTTATATAATCCAATAAAAACATGAATCTTTTATGGGCTGTTAATGAATAATGATGTTTAATTTGTTGACAACATTTTAACTGAAACGCTTGATAAATCTTCAACATTATCGATCAATCATAGAATATTACGCAAATGGCGATTTCGTTTTTGCTTCTAGTCAATCGGAGCTCTTGGGTGTGATCGCAATAATAATTGAACACTACATTAAAATAATTAGGAATACTTGTCATAGTTCGATAAGGTCACTAAGAACGTACCTTCTTGGGGATTTTAACCAGTGGAAATTCTGTATTTTAAAATCTCAGAAAAAAATGAATTCTACTGTTTTGTTTGCTGGAAACACTACGTGTAAAGTGTACTTTGCTTGGAAAGATTAACTATAAGTTCTGTCCGTCATTAAGTTTACAATATATAATATCAATGGAACGTATTATGTATTGTCAACAATCATCATGCAGTTATGTAAATAGTATCCTAGGATGTTAAAAATAACATATTTGGGTGTCAACGATTTATCATAATCATTTAGAATTATTCAGCTATATGTACAGTTCAACATTGTGCAATGTAGCTTCAGTTGTCTGTTGATTCACCTAAAGGGTGTGGCTTGATGATTGGCATAACAATGTTAAATACATTTACTTTTTACAATCATTCTATAAAAGTTCTAAAAGGGGAAAACCTATCCGATGTTTAAAGTTTTCTTGTAAAACATAAATTGAATCATAAGACACATAGCATAATTAGTTTTTATATCAATTTATAACCAAAGATATGGACATACACTCTTTGACCACTACGTAGTTTACTACGAAATAGTTTCCATTCTTTTGGGTATATGCATCAATGAACTAATCTTTAAAAAACTTATATTTATTCAATAATTATAATAATAAAAACTGCACATTATTCGTTAAATGCCACATCCTTTAAATAATAAAAAAGAGCTTTAAATGTGTATAATTAAATAAGACATACTTTATATGTTCATGACTAATGATAGAAAGAGACGTATATTAGTTGTAAAATAACACACCCTTTAACAAACAAGGATAAATAAGATCATCAGAACGTAACACATTGACAAACAAACAATGCCCACATCAAAACGTCATCCCCTAAATGAACGTACAGAAAGAAACGGGACACCAAAAGCATAATAATCAAAAGTCACGTCAAACCAACCAAATGAGAGGACCTCGTCCAATGTGGGTGTGGGTAGGGGGGGTAGGAAATACCGTTAAGTGATACCGTTATGTTTCTCTCAATGTCTTTTTTTGTTTGCCAATCACACGGCGTTTATATTTCCCTCCAGTGCCTGGATCAATATATGGTTCTCTCTACTAACACTCTCATAACGTTATTGTGTCTTATTTCAAGCAAATACCCAGTTTTTGTGTGGAATTTCATCCAGTATCTCAAAAGTAAGCAACACTTGATATTATTCTGCAATTTTCAGGACCACGGAGAGGGTTTCTTGTTTTTCTCCTTGTTTGTTTCACGATGCACTGTCGATCTGATGTTTTATGTTGCATTGTCAATATAATGTTAGCTGTTTTGTACTGCATTGTCTATCTGATATAAGCTGTTTCACGATGCACTGTCGATCTGATGTTTTATGTTGCATTGTCTATATAATGTTAGCTGTTTCACGATGCACTGTCGATCTGATGTTTTATGTTGCATTGTCTATCTACAATCGGAAAACCACTC